>CM052212.1:20486951-20518832 GCA_028454225.1 Lasioglossum leucozonium
TTCTTCTTCGCGGTGATCCGCTAACGCTCCAGCGAGGGAATCCTCCTGACGCGTCGTACTATCTTTGCCAACACGCGTCTAGGTCGCGCTCTGATTGGTCAGTATTTTTCGTTAATAACTCCTAAACGAAGCCCCAACGAACATTTTTGCAAAGGAAAATGTTGCTTCAAATCACCCCAGGAACCCCCCATTTTCCGGCAGAACGATAGTTTTGGGACACCCTGTATAATTTTATATATAGCTGTGGCGGCGATAAGCTGGCGCCTCGTCTCCGCCAAATGTTTAGTTTTAAGAATAAGTATGTTCGAATGAATGGGCCTAATTGTGTGCTGTGCGACAGCGTCGAGAGATTGTCTATAGGATATGGTTGCGTGCTGTGCGATAGCGTCGGCTGACTGTTTAGGTGATTGGGTCCAGCGTTAGGACGAGAGTGTTTAGTGTCGAGTATCACGAGGGTGTGTTTAGATGAATCTGAAAGCAAATGTTTAGTTTAGAGTGAAAGCGAACTGTGTGAATGAGAAAGAATGATTTTCGTGGGAATGTATCAGCGAGTGAACGTTTAGTTTTAGTTCTATTAAAGTACCTTCGCACCTTCCCGATTATAACACCACCTCACAGCTGACACATATTAATTGAAAATTGTTATTTATTTTTAGTGATATCTTCAAATTGAATAAATTGATGACAAATTTCCAAGAGATATTAAATAATATCTTTCTTCCACTCTTTGAAGTAACAAATGACCCCAATTCTCATCCAGAATTACACAAATTCCTCCAATATGTAAGTAATTTTAGACGTATGCCATTCGAAATTTGGATGAAATTTATTAAATTAATACTAATTTAGGAATCTTGTCATGTTATAAATATATCACAAATGCAATTAGATTATTGTTTTTATAACATTATCTTAATCCTGATTATAGGTAATAGGATTTGATTCTGTTGACGATGAAAGTAAACCTGAAAATCCTTTATTCGATAAAGATGTTTACCCACCAGCAGAATGGGATGACATTGAAAATCCTCCTTATGGATATTATCAATACTACACTTATGCTAACATGACTGTTTTAAATCATTTTAGAGCGTAAGTTACCTGGTAATTATCTATTTTATTGATTTGAATAACATGTATATAATATACAACATGAAATTTTGTAGCGAACAAGGGTTTAACACCTTCGTTCTTAGACCTCATTGTGGCGAAGCTGGTCCAATTCAACATCTTGTGTGTGGTTATATGATGGCAGAAAATATTTCTCATGGGCTTCTACTTCGAAAAGTACCAGTACTGCAGTACTTGTACTACTTGGCACAAATTGGAATAGCTATGTCACCTCTCAGTAATAATTCTCTCTTTTTAAACTATCATCGCAATCCTCTTCCAGAATATTTAGCTAGAGGTTTATGTGTAAGCTTGTCTACGGATGATCCACTTCAATTCCACTTTACCAAGGTTAGTGCCATATAGTTTAATTTATATAATTGCTAAAAATGCTTTGGTAATTGTAAAGAAAAGGGTATAACTCGTCAACATTGATAAGTTTGAAATATGTTGTCATGGTCATTCATCTGAATAACTTTTTCCTACAAATTTTACCCTACTACATGTTTTTATGTAGTCACTAAGGCATTCACGAAAACATTTGTTAAATTTGAGTTATAAGTATTACATTTCACTGTGGTAAAATCTTCTACAGAAAAGTATAGAAAAACAATTTTTCGTAATGCTGCAAACCAAGGGGTCACTTTACCGATTTATATGTAACTGTCGCTCCATTATAATTTTTAGATATACCTAACACTTAAACCTAACTCAGATTCATCTAAACAGATCTAATTCAAAGTTAGCCCTTCAGAGCACAGATTGGATCTATGAGATTCATGAATTGAATTTGTTCTGTTTTAATTCCCCTTAAATAATTTTCGAAATCTTCCATTTATTCTTAGCAATGATAGCATTTTGTAAGAAAGGCACTGAGGTATTAGAAGGAATGTCAACGAAAGAAAGGATAGTGTTGCGAATTTTTCCCCCACTTCACACATCCCATTGCGTCACGGGTCGCGGCATTTACATCAGCGCTTCATTACAATAACGTTTATTACTATACGTATTACAATACCTAATACAATTATTTAATACAGCAATATAAATACAATTTTGCTTTATCGATTTTATGATTAGTTTGCTCTTCGGCCAGATGTTGACTCTTCAACTGTCAGCTGATCAACAGTTTTCCTGACAAACTTTGTCTTCTATTATTTTCTTATCTGTTATCTATCGCAGGACAGTTTCGCATTACGGCAATATTACATTAATCATGTCGTCCCGCCGTAACAATACTTTTGATGCGTGCACTTTAGGGTTAACTCAGACTCCACTCCTTCCAATTTTCACAATAATCTGCTTGTTAGTTTGCAATCAACATGTATTGGCCGCCCCACAATTTAAGATAAATAACTAGCTAGATCACAGTTTGGTCCGAGTTAATTAAAGTATAGTAATCATATATCAAACATTAAATAGTATTAAATGCATACAATTCTAAACATATTTTTCTGTATATTTGGAAATCTAAGGCCGAGCGGTTGTAACTTGTAAGATGAATAAAAGAAAATTGTTGATAAATATGTAGTAGATAAATAGTAGGTATTCAATTTTATATAAACTAGAAATAATACATTACAAATTATATAATTGCAGAAGCTGTTTCATTTTTAATACTTTATTCAAATTGTTTGTCAGGAACCACTGATGGAAGAATACAGTATTGCTGCGCAAGTATGGAAACTCAGCTCATGCGATATGTGTGAATTAGCACGTAATTCTGTACTTATGAGTGGCTTTCCACACAAGGTTTGTATACAATTTACAACTCTATTCTGAGCTTGTGGTTTCCTTTCGAAAGCGTTAGCAGACTAGGGAAAACAAAGGACAATGTGAACTTGGTTATTACCCCTTTCGCTGAAAGCATTCTTTCCACAATGACACTCTCGCTGAACTAGATTCCACGCAAAAAGTGTATACAGAGTCATCGAGGTAAATTCAGGAAAGTCATTGTATAAAAAGAAACAATTCAACTCTTACGAAAATGTCAATACATATATTCTTTCGCCAGTTTATGCAAAAGTAGTGAATGGTATAAAGCAGTGCTGTTAAGCAAGTATATTTAATCTCCTTATCCGACTATGCTATACTAGGATGGCTCTTATTTTCGACTTTAGAAATGTTCTGTTGCCACTCGCCAGGATTGTTTCAAATAATTAAAAACAAAATCTGTGCAAAGTTTCAGCTTGATCGGATAACGAAAGAGGCCTCATGGCTGTTAAACATTAAAATAATTAATTTAATGCTTATAAAAGCGTTTTTCCTGAATATCTTCTATACTATTTATCGCGTCGAAAAATATGTTAAACAAAACCTGTAGATCTGGACAGGATGCGTCCTTTTTGTCCTATTACTTTTTTTTTGTAAAACAAACGGTTTTCGTAAAATTAAGGAAAACGTTTGACCAAAATCCAAAAATTTTTTCTGAAATTTGAAAATTGAAGTGTGGTTTCATTATCTTTTAGCAATCAACATTAGCGAAAAATGTGCACTACTAAACTAAAATTATAAAGATAAGACGATAATTATTGAAAATAATATTTTCGAGTCGCCGCATTGCAGTCTTTCCTTACTCAGTGGTGGGCGCTGTAGGGACTGGTAGGGACCTCTGAGCAGTGTCGCCAGATGAAGCCAAAACGGTCGTCACGTACTTTCCTACTTTTCCCCTTTCACTATTCTACTAACCATCAGTCACACCACTCAATCCCCATCACGCATGCGCAACGTGTCACATTATTACTCTGGTCATTAGAGAGGGGGTACCTATCTTCCCCTTAATTACTTCAATCTGGCGACATGACAATCAGCGTGCACCTTCGCTGCGCAGCGGTGCCACCGCAGCCGACCATGCGCGCGGCTTCTGCTGTTTATTCACGAAGCATCGTGTCATAATGCGCGTCCGCTCTGCGAATTATGTTATAACTAACAATTACTTCTCTGTACTAGGAACAGGTATATAAGACTTTATCCGCGAAGATTACTCTACGCTTGGTAGAACGGACGCGTATTATGACACGACGCTTCGTGAATAGACAGCAGAAGCCGCGCACATGGTCGGCTGCGGTGAGCCGTACAAGGAGGGAAACGAAGGCGCGAGGCCCAGCTGCGACGTTTTTTTTAATTTTTTCGAAAACCGCTTGTTTTACGAAAAAAAGTAATATGACAAAAAAGACGCAGTCTGTCCACTTCTATTAGTTTTTTCTAACACATTTTTCGACGCGGTAAATAGTTTAGAAGATATTCGAGAAAAACGCTTTTATACGCATTAAATTAATTATTTTAATGTTCAACAGCCATGGGGCTCCTTCTCCCGTTATCCGATTGAGTTGAAACTACGCACAGATTTTGTTGTAATTATTTGGAACAATCCGGACGGGTGCCAACAAAATAATTCTAAAAAAAATTTTCAACAAGAGTAAATAAGAACCCCCCTAATACCATACAGTTTGGATATGTTGTCGTCTTTAGTGACACGTGAATGTATCTCAAAGGATTTTTCAAAATTTTTAAGTTGATCTTACAAGTTTTTAAAATAAAATATCCACCTTTTTCATCGAATTATTTCAATTAACAAACCAATGATAATTGTTGGGTGCTTTGGACGCTTATACTGGAAATATAATGGTATGGATCTTGTCGGGAACCGGAGAGAAGGTACACGAAGTCGAGGTTGCAAAAGCTTATATTTCCAAATACAAGAGAGCGAAACGTACTGTCCGACGCGAGAACGAAATCTGACGACATGATGTTGAAAAAACAGGGAGAAGGAGGATTTCGGGGTAGGAGAATTTAGGAGGAGGAAAAGTGAAAGTCGGGGATGGGTCAAGGGATAGTTGCTGGTGAGGTTATCTCGAGTTTGTCTAAGTCAAGGATGTGTTAGGGTTTAGCAGTCATCTGGTTGTACAATGGGAAGGTAGAGGACGAAGGGAAAAGGAAGAGATGGTTGGTTTTTTATGGTCAACGTGATGATGGGACTCGCAGTAATTACTATATGGTGGTTCGGGCCCTTATGGCTAGGAAGGCATGGGCTAGAGCAGGTATAAGGTGGTAGGAGTGTAGGAGTATCTGACAATCTAATAAAAATTATTTCGGTAGAGAAAGAATTTTGTAGACCATGTAGTTTGCAATTTTATAATAGTAGAGAAATATTGAAAAGTTTGAGATAAATGAGGATATAGTCAACGAATAGGGATACAACAAGAGGGGACACTCTGAGTGGTACCTTCGACGTCGGTCGTTTGGCTATCCCTTTAAGGGTCAATGTCTACAGGCTCCAGGAACGGACAGCACGAACAGCCTATGTAGAGATCGAGATGCTACATACGAAACCATGGTAACCAAACGGATCGTTCGTCGGATCGTTCTTCCCGTTTGGTTACTCTGGTTTCGTATTTAGCATGTCTTCCCGCAGCCTGTATGCATTGACCATATATTGCTTGTATAGGTCCCCGGAAAATTTAAATCAACTGGATTTAATATTCTTATTTCGTGTCAATGTAAAAAGTAATATTTATTAACTTTGGTTTTCGTGTATTCACATTAATTTTGGGAGATTGAAAAGTTATAAAGAAGAAATATATTAAAATAATAACTGTAGAAAATATATTTTTAAAATATCCATTTCTGAGATATTACAAAAATTTGTATTACAAATAAGTTACAAATAAATTATCGCAGCACTGAAAACACATTACAGTATTTTATCGATAATTGTCAAAACCACGGGTCTGGCCAAAGACGATTATCCAGAAGGGATACTATTCTTTGACTTTTGCCGAACGTAGAAAAGGACATCAAACTCGAGAGGCCTCGGCCGCCGAGCAGTGTAATCCGATACCGGGGCGGGTATATCGATGTGAACCACTACTAATCCAATGACGGAACTTCTTTATTTTTTTAATGGAACTTTCACCATATATATTCGTACACCGTATGTATTCAATATATTTGTGGCATTTTTCTAATGAAAATGATACCAAATATAATATAATTCCGATCAGGGACAGCGTGACCTTTTGTGGGATCAGAATACACATTCAAATCCTATACTTAAATTTAATAATAAGGAATTATTTATTATAAGTACAAAGGATGTTATATATATTTTTTGTAAGGTGAATATTACATAATTTTTCTCGCTTTTTTCGCCGCAAAATCGTTTATTACGTCACCAAAATTGATTGAGTTTGCTACTTCGAGTCCTGCAAAATGTCTGATGAGTTTTCATAGTCCGTGGGGCCTTCGAAACGCGAGGCCGGGTTCCGGCGAACGCGTTGAAATTAGTAGTGATCTCCTGGTCTCACACCGATATAACCGATCCGGTATCGGGTTACACTGCTCGGCGGCCGAGGCCTATTGAGCTTCATGGCCTCTCACAGGGCATGGCTCTCAGTGGAATGGGTAGGCGACGTGACAATTATCGTTCAGATATTTCAGACATTTATCAATGAAATACTGTACTTCCAAACAATATGAATATATGTTTGTATATGTATACAGTCAGTGTAAAAAGAGTTTGGACATTCTTAAAAAGCCGATAACTTTGTTACAATTGTACCAAACGACTTGATTTTTTGTGAGCAATTAGAAGCATTGGTTTACTAAATGACTAATAAAAAAGGCACGTTTCAAAACTTTTTTATTTGGGCCCGGAATGAAAATTTAAAATATGAGTTTTGTATATCTATGTTAGGTTTTTTTTATTAAGCTATAAAACTCCACATGGGATTATTAGCAACATGCACATGATTGTGCATGCTAACATTACAAGAATAACATAGAATCTAGGGTTTACAATAAAGTGGGAAATTTCTGAATACAACTCTAAACGTACAAACAGTGAGGCATTTATGGTATCTACTGGGTAGGATGGAAAGCAGCCCTTATTGCAAAGGTTGTGAATCAGAGCATCTCTATTATTATCATACATTGGGCACTGCCACGGTATATGATTAGGATCCTGCACCAGACAACCACATGGGCAGCTTGTTTCGTCAGCAAGTTTAATTTTAAAAAGGGAGGCCTTCAACTGATAGTGTCCGGATCAAAGTCTGTTAACCCAACAAATAAAATCCCTAGGAAGTTTAGAATGAGCAAACTAAGGTTTAGGTCCAGAGTGGTAGAAGGATCTGAAAAATTTAATGTTCTTGAATCCTGTTTCATATCCTTGCTAAAAATTTCATTCAAATCGATTAACGTCGATATGAGTTACAAGCGGCAAAAGTGATGAAAATCGTGTCAACCGATTTTGATAAAATCTTCAGCATGTGTATAACTAACATAGATTTACAACGTATATTTTAAATTTTCATTCCGGGCCCGAATAAAAAAGTTTCAAAAAGTGCCGTTTTTATTCTTTTCTGTAATTTCTACCAATTGCAATTTTTTCAAAAATATTTTTTCCACGTTATTTTGTTGTAACACTATAACTAAAAGGAAAGGTGAATAAGTGAAATAGAAGAAGTAAGTGAAGAGTAGAAAGAGATATGTAACAAAAACAGTATGTTAACAATAACCAAACCGAAAGGAGAAGTATGAAATGAAAATACAAAATCGTGAAGCACACGAGATTGTAATATGATACAGAAGATGAGAATGAGTACAAGCGTATAGAACTGATGCGAGTGATCAGTGAAGAGTAGATATTCGAATCAAGTTTGAAGCGAGAAGCGAAAAGCACAGAAAGATGCGAACTGATGCGCGTAAAGAGACTAGCAAAGAGCGAAGCGAAAGGTTCGAGTTGATGCGTGTATGGAGACTAGCAAAGAGCTCAGAGCTGAGTGGTGCAGCTCTATTTATACAATGTAAGCTATCGATTTTTGGAACGAAGAAGGAGTAGGGACTTTGAAATCGAAAGGGTACAGACAGCACCAACGTTCGTTAGGGCTACGACCTGGCAATCGGTGCTGCAAGGGAGACAAAGGATTTAGGTAACGGATGTGGCAAAAGGAAAACAGGAGACGATAGTTCACGCGATAATAACAGTGAGGTGAACGCACCTTGACGCAGCGAGGTTTACAAACGCGAGCGTTCACCTCGTCGACTATTGTCGTTCGAGCAGCTTTTTCGGCAGGCGGTACACAAAAACTCTCGAAGCGCGATCGTTTCTTATGTATTCCCAACGGCTCGTAACAGAAACGTAAATAGGCGATCTTGTCGGTGAGATGAATATTAAAGTGTTCAATTTTGAACACATTTAGTAAACCAATGCTCACAAAAAATAAAGTCTTTTGGTACAATTGTAAAAAAGTTATCTGCTTTTTAAAAGTGTTCAAGCACGGTTTACACAGACTGTACATTGTCATGTTGCCTTTTTCTCGTGTGTGAAGAAGCACGAAAAAACGGGCAACACGGAGGTTTTACAGACACTTACGCCGGGCCGCGCATGGTCGTGCGTCGGTGGTCCCCACGGGACAAAATCGAGAAATCTCAAGATGCGCTTTTGACTTGTTTTCGATTTATTCGGGCAAGTCCGGACACAGAGAAGGCGAGGTCAGCCCTCACGGCAGGGCAGATCACCCTGATACAATAAAGTTCACAACTATTTAGCTCTCGATTGTTTGATCGTTGTCCAGGATTACAAGGCCGCGGCTGCAACCGAGAGCCCGCGCACTTCGTACAATTTTGCATTCCGAGAGTGTTCGGTTGTCAATCTTACAGTCTACCGCAAATGGACGGCGATATCAGATATGACAGGATTGTTACAACGAACCTACGAGATTGATCGGTGTTCTCTATCCCGCACACGTAACATACGATTTTGAGATATTCCCAACGCTATTCGGCAACGGGCGAGTATCCGACGGGAGGAGTGAAATTGTGTACGACGCAATTCTAGGGTCGAGCTCTGTTTTTTCCGCGCTCGCGTTTCCCTCGAAGAAATGTTCAGACTCTCCCTCTTCCTCTCCCTCTCCCTCTCCTCTCTCTCTCTCTCTCTCTCTCTCTCTCTCTCTCTCTCTCTCTCACACTTCGGTTAAAGTAGTGTTTGGGAACCCACAAATTTTTAACTATTTTATTTCTATTTCAACCTTGTTCATTTTGTCGAGAAAACTCCAAATATCGAAGTCTCAACCCGAGAAGTTCACTACTTAAAAAGTTATGAGCTTACCAATATGGTGACACTCTCACCTATCAAAAACAGTGAAAATTAATGAACTTATTTCTTTTTAACTAGTGAACTCCTCGGGTTGAGACTTCGATATTTGGAGTTTTCTCGACAAAATCAACAAGGTTAGAAATAAAATAGTTAAAAATTTGTGGGTTCCTAAACGATAGAGCAGCCCGCGCTTCCGATGGAAACGTTACCGAAAAAGTAACGCCGCCGAGCCACTTCGCTGTTCGCTGGCACCGTTTTATTCGGATCCGCTAGAAATCATTAGCTATCCTTCCGGGATCACTGTCCTTCGGACATCAAATTGACGGAACTCGATATCCCAGGTAGCACCGTACGTCCATGGGACGTCCGTTTTAGGTACCGTTTACGTCCATACGTCCTATGTCCGTTTTGTATGTCCCACGGACGTCCCTGACACCTAAATTTCGGACGTCCCACGGACGTCCGTTTTTTACGTCCTAAGGACATCCGTGGGACCAAAATTTCGGATTTCCCAGGGACGTCGTTTTTTTCGTTTTAAGGACATCCGTAGGACCTAAATTTCGGACGTCCCAGGGACATTAGTTTTTTCCGTCCTAAGGACATCCGTAGGACTTCAATTTCGGACTTAGAACTTCAATTTTATATCTCGTCGGAGTACTCAGTTTTTACGCGTGAGACATATATTAATACATATATATATATTCGAATTTCCTCATGTATTTCGAATACCTTAATGATATGTATATGATATATATATTATAATAGTTAAGAGCTAGAGAGCGGATATTTATACAAAATAAAAAATTTGTACTTGAGTTGCATCAAATAACAGAAGTAAAATAGGCATTTGTTTTCTTAATTAATATGTTGAATAGATCACAAATAATATAACAATATATAGTATTTTTTTTCTTAAATTTAAAAACGCCCAGTGGCTCAAGTGATGAGGCTCGCGGTTACGACTCTTGTGATCCCGGGTTCGAATCCCCCCGGCACCTTTGAGGTTTTTTCTCAAATGATATAAAAAAACGTGACACACCGGGATGGTTCAGAATCAACCATAATAAACTGTAGGTCCAATACGATGAATATTATTTAATAAAAAATAAAATAAATAAAAAAAATAAATGGAAGGTGGAAAATGCTGGAGCATTGTTAATGGAATTATAACCCTGAAGGGAATAATTAACAATAACGTAACCTACAGTATTTTCAAATTTTCATAATTTTTTATTTACTGAAAAATTCCACATACGTCCCACGGAGGTCCCAGATAGGTCCGCACGGGACGTCCTATGTACGTCACACTTTGTAACACGGACATCATTCGGACATTTCTGGGACGTATATCGGACATATATCGGACATATCTCGGACATACGGACATGATTCGGACGTCCCTGGGACATACGAAGGTCCGACTACGGACATATTTAGGACATCCATCGGACATCCGAGTGCTACCTGGGATGTTTAACGCGTGAGAAACGACAGTGATTGCTCGATTTTTGCCACAGGGCACGTCGCGTTTCCTTTCCCTCCACTCTCGACGCCTAGGGCACGGCGCTATTCGACCCAGTGAGAGCGCTCGCGCTGTGATTTTAACGTTGGTCCTTTAAATTGGTTGCATGTATGGGTTGTTTCCCTTTAAAGCAGTGATGGGCGCTTTTATCCGCCGCGGAAAAGGACCCGCGGGAGCTTCCTCCACCAACGAATCTTTCATGCAGCGCGTACCTTCGATCCTTCGATTTCCCCCCTCGTACGTTCCTCCATAATCGACGAGGTTGATGGGAGAAGCAAGCAGCCCATCACTGATATACATAATTGGGAGAGAATACTGTACCTAACAATCTTTATTTGTTTTGTTAGTTCAATTGTTATAATTTGATGAAAAAATGATTGACTTTTTATACAGGGTGTTAATTTTAACTGGAACACCTAAATTAGTTCCGCAACTATTACAAGTAAGAAAAAATAACTAAATAGGATGTACATGGTTTTAAGGCGAGCATCAGATGACAATAAAAGATTCTTTGAAGGTCATTTTAATGGCTTCTTCAAGGTCACCGTCTTTTTTTCATAGTAACATGTATTTTTTATAATTCAATGTGGTAGTCGGCGTCAAGGTAAGTGCAACGACCTACACACCATGATCTTGCAGTGACCTTGAACACGAAAAAATTAGTTTCAGTTCGAAGAATACAAAATTAATAAAAATAAAAGGGTAATATCACCTTCTTTTATTAGTTGCTCAAAATGCTGGCCGTTATTCACTTTTCGTGTACAGATGTATCTTGCTGCGGACGGCTAGTATTTTGAGCAACTGATAAAATAAGGTGATATTACCTTTGTCGTTTTATTTCTTTTGTATTTTTCAAACTGAAACTGAATTTTTTGCCTTCAAGGTCACCTCAAGGTCATGGTGTGTAGGTCGTTGAACTTATCTTGACGCCGACTTCCATATTGCACTATGAAAAATACATGCTAATATGCAAAAAAGACGGTGATCTTGAAATACCGCTAAAATTACCTTCAAAGGATTTCTTATCACTATCTGATGCACACCTTAACACCATGTACATCCTATTGAGTTATTTTTTCTTACTTCTAATACTAGCGGAAATAATTTAGGTGCAAAACGTACTGATTTAAGTTTAATTACCGGCTCAAACGGAAAAGGGGAAATATTACTTTAACTCTTTTCGTCGCAATTTCGAGTTATTTTTTCAAAATTTTGTTTATTCGTTACTTACTAAACTAAGTCTTTTAACATATCAAGAAATCTCAACTAATTTGATTCAATTTTAAGGAAATTACGCGATTTTGAAATGTAGCCTTATACTTTTGGCCGGTGGTGTATATAAGTGGCACCTCGTGATCACCGACTATATAGTCCGTTGTAGCAAAAGGGTTCAAGCTCAGTCCGTCTGGTTTCCTATTTCTCCTAACATTTGACTGTAGTTAGTTACACTAATTGCTTTCTATTATTTTACAGAGCAAACAGTACTGGCTTGGACCAAATTATACTAAGGAAGGAGTCGCTGGTAATGATATTACCCGAACAAATGTGCCAGACATTCGAGTAGCCTATCGTTACGAAACATTAGTAGACGAACTATCAAATATTTTTAAAGTTGTTGAGAAACCTGAAGCCGTTCCATTTTAACCGTAATCCTAATATACATATTCTTCTATCAGGTCCACAAGATTCGATAAAATTGCATTGAAAACTTTTTGCAGCGCGAACTAATCATGTGATTTATGCTAACGATCTTTGTGAACTTTAAATGACTCCTTTGTAGAAGGTATTACGATATAGAAATTATTTTTTTAACGCTAGTTGTAAAATCATTACGTGCAATTTAAATGATCTTGTTTAGATGATGCGTGTTCGTTTATACTGTCTGTTCGCGCTTAAATTACACCGTCAATTATCTCTGTAAGTATCGAAGATGCTTGAAAAACGGGTTTATATGGATGTTGTTTATACGTGCAACGTTCAGTTGCTGGCCATATTTCATCTTCTGCAGATGTATGGGAGCTAAATCCATACTATAAATCTTTTCGAAGGCTGAATGGCATATTCCCACCTTCCTTCACCTTCGAAAAATATGCCGATGGTACATGTGTATACATATAAAAGAAAGGGCTTATTTGTTGACGAAAGCGAATTTTTGCATTTCTAATTTCAAAGAACGGATCGATATATTTCTTTTTTAGGAGGAATTATACATGTAATTTTTTATGTTTCTTTCTTTTATATTATTAATTTGTTGATTGCTACAACATATAAAATATACATTTGACTTTGATTGGCTTTCGAGATATTCTGCATACAAACACTCGGGAAAGAAAGAAAAATACCGACCACATTAAGCATATTAATTTGAATTATTTTCATGTGTAAAACATCATACTGCAAGTAATTATGGATTATCGAAACTTGCATTTCCAGCCAGGTTTTTTTTTGTTCTTCGTCAACAATTGTGAAAGTGTTGAAAACCAATCAAAGTGAACTGTATATTTTTTAGCTTATCGGATTCTATGTAGAAACACCAGCAAATGTAACAAAAACTGTGTAATCACACATAAAAATGGATATTGACACACTAATAAATATACTCTTGCATGGTGGAATAGGCAATTCAGCACTACTTTCGTAACTTCAATATTTTACAAGATAATTGATTATACTATCGTATTAAAGCGCTGTTAATCATATGTTATCAGTAACTTTGTAAGTATACGATCTGTACGTATTAATCATTGAAACCGTTCTGTTTTTAACTTTGGAAGCAGTTGAAACACAAAAAAATACGGGGTGCATGACTATATGGAATGAATATTTTACGTGACCCCTCTACGAGGTAATTCAAAAATGTTGTACTTCCTTGAAATGGATGATTTCTGAGATCATTTTGTGGAACTTCCTCTTTTGCGAAAATATTCTTTGCGGCTTTGTTAAGGAGTTACTAACGAAAAACACGGACCAATCAAGGTACGGCGACAGCGGACGGATCCGGTTTGACAAATACCAACGCCATGCTCCGCGAGACTTGTCGCCATGCCCTGATTGGTCCGTCACTCCGTTCGTTACTCCGGAGAATAGTTTTGCAAATGAGAAAGCTACATAAAATGACCTGAGAAATTACCTATTTTCAAGGAAGTATAGCATTTTTGGGATACCCTGTATAATGAAAAAGAAATAATCAAAAGTGATGAGATTATGGTAAAAGCTATCTATATTTAAATATGAATTATTAATTAATCACGTAATAGGCGCAGACTAAAATTCAAATAATGGTGTGTTTCGTTACTCTTAGTTTCCGTTAAATTTTGCAAAGGGGATCTAATAAAATATCTATTACATATTGTTAATCATTCTATTTATTATTGCAGATAAATATAAATTAAGTTACAAGGAAATGTCTTTCACTCATATTTCACAAGTTTGATATAAGGTAGCGATAGATCCATGTGAAATTTTGCATATATGTTGACCAATACGATAATACATAGTTAGGTATTAAATAGGGTTAAAGTTTGAACTGTTCGAGTTTTCAATATGCATACTAAATTAGATGTTAATACGAATTAAACTAATACATATTATATTACTTTTATGTTACATATGTATAATATACACTAAAGAAATAATTCATTTTTTATGTCTCGGTTCCAGTAATCCCAGTCAGTCACATCTGCCTCGAGCCTATATAGATCATACCATGCAATCGTACGATGTGAGCAGAAGGTGGGCATTATGACATTAGAATGACGCTCGAAGCAGATTATGCTCTTCCTCCGCCCTGAATTGGACAGCAGACCCTCCCAGCATATACATAGACTTACTCCGAAATAGAAGTATTGTGTTCTGCTGGCAGGGTGTGCTGACACAACTCTAATGAGGACACAGACTTAGGATTAGTATAGACATTGCAAGCAATGCATTTTTCTGCCCACAGTTCTGAATTACCGACTCTGTAGAATTTTTGTTTTTTTTTGTTTTACTAAAAAAGCTTTAGATCTTTTCTGATCCATAAGCCTTATAAGTGTGTATTTACATAGTATCTCTTACGTAACTAACTGTTAACTTAGGACTATTCTTACAAAAATTATTAACTCGTTATAAAATAGATTCTTACATATAGGAATGAGAAAATATAATATCTCTTACAAACTTAACTTTTGTTATAAACCTGCTGTTAACGAATTATTATAATACTATTTCAAATATTTAAATAGGTACTTTGTACTAAATAGCAACATAGGGAGAACTTACAGCCTAATATTGCATTTATTGCAAAAGTCGTTGATTATTTTTAAAGTCTTTATCTTTGGCATAATAGACGTCCGCTCTGTGAAGCGTAGAGCAATCTTCGCGGATAAAATCTTATATACCGTTTCTAGTACAGAGAAGTAGTCGTTAGTTATAACATAATTCGTAGAGCAGACGCGCGTTATGACACGATGCTTCGTGGATAGACAGCAGAAGTCGCGCACATGGTCGGCTGCGGTGAGCTCCGCTGCGCAACGAAGGTGCGCGCTGCACGAACGAGTCGTTGGTGGGAGAAGCCAGCAACTCAGGGGCCTCTATAGCGCCCACCACTGCCATAGAATATGATTAATATCTTGAATTGGAGCATCACAGTCGCATTTTGGGCTATCAATTATACCTAGCCTGGCTAGGGATTCGTTAGAATTGTAATTATTAGATCTTAGCCTATTAAATTTTACTACTACTTCTTGAGGCAGTCTTTGATTGTATCTTTCATGGTTTTTTTTAAAAGTCATAATATTTATCGTAATATAGTTGTCCTTTCTTGTTAAATTCTACTAGTAATTTACTTTCAAATTCACATATTTCTCTTATGGAGTTGTAATATTGTGTCGTGTCGAAATTAATTTGACGCGTGTATGTTTAACAATAAATATTTATTTTCATACACAACACGGTTGCCGGCCGAATTAACATCGGGCAACTTATTCTCACGGAACAGTGACTGGTAGCGGTACAAAATGTGCGTTGCGACGCCGAGAATTGCACGCGGTTGTGGTTTAAGCGATTCGAGACTTCTACCCGATACGAGACTTCCTCTGGTTTTTTCAACTCTACCCCGGGGTCCTTTCGCGAGTTACTTGGTAGGTGCCAAAACTGTGCTTGGACCCATTTTGGGGGAAAAAGCAACCCCATTTGTCCATTGCCTTGAGGGAGGAGGAACTTCTTTTCCCGTGGAGAAGTAAGAGCCCCCACTTCAAGGCTTGTTAGGGAAATTCCCGAAATGTGTTTATTAGGGGACCCCGGAGCAGTGTTTATGGCCCCTTGACCTGGGTCCGGTGACACAGGCCAGGGGCTGCGAAATTGTGCCTGCGTGGCTCACACGTGGGGTGCAACGCGTGCATCTTCGCCCACGGTGCATGCGGGTTATTATTGTTGGATTTACCGACAGTTTCAAAATCGCCTCTACTGCTGCTATATCTTCAAATAACCGAAGGCAATATAAGGGCTGCAAGCCAAATGTGTCACAAGAGGGTCTTATCTGAAAGAACCCCGACACACCAGGCTAAGCGGTAAAAATTAGAAAACGCGCTACAGCGTGTAGACAAGGACACTGTTATCTTTGTTCAATAGATTAGTTTTCAGCTAGTTTTTCTCGGAACATTTTTTCGCAGGTCAGTCTGCTGCAGATCCTTCTCAAGGATAGACGTTTAGTTCCGAGCCGTCAATAAAGTATTATTTTTAAAAGTTTACCTCTGACTCTGTTCAATCGGCATCCCATTCCCAACAATTATACCCCCACTGGTCCGAATCCGGGACCCTCGCGTACCTCGCGGACGGTACTCGGCGCGAGGACCACTCGGAATGGATTTATGGCCACTTTCCCAATGCCATCAGCTCGAATCCTCAAATGCAGTGTTCGGCATCTTCAGGATTAGCATACTTCTAAATACCGAAGGACAGCAAAAAATCGGGAAAGGGCCTTTTTACTGCCCCTTGACCTGGGTCCGGTGACGAAGGCCAAGGGGGTGCGCATATTGCCTGCTGCAGGCAGTTACAAATACTAATAAAAAATGCTAGAAACCGAACAGGAGTCCTTTAAAATCTGTGAACAGTACTTTGATAATTTCCTTAAAGTCAAAAGTTGTACCTAATTTGGCCAAGGTGTCCACATTTTCATTACCATTGATGCCACAATGGGGTGGAATCGATACAAAGTCTATTTGCGGCAGCGTGGGTTTTGATATATAAGAAATAAAAGTTATATTTAAATTGATAATAATAAAATAAAATAATATCTTTCTAGTAGCTTCATAGCTACAGATAAGTTAATGTAACAGAACATAAATATTTAACACTTGGAACTATTAATACTTTTATTCACATGGTAGTCCGCTTGCTTACCCGCACGCGTACGCAGAGACAGACAGAAAAAGACAGAGAGAGATGAAAGAAAAGAAGAGCGCAACGCAAGTGGGACGATGGGTCCCGACAATGTCCGATGGGCGACGATTCAAAACGATCGCACGCGCTGCCCACAAAACTCCACATGGTGCAGCAAATGAATGCTACCTCATAATATTAAATTGTCTTATTTTCTCCTTAGCGTCTATTCTTTATCTATTAGTTTTAACTCCTACATTAATACTAATTAAACTTTGGAATGCACTAATTGTGAGTGAGTCCGATAAAATAATATAATTTTTGGAAACATCTTCGAGATATATGTCTATTGCTTTCGTTATAGCTATGCATTCAGCTGTGAAAACTGATTGTTGAGCTCAAACGTATTCCGGCACCGTTTGGCTCCGATTCGATTTCGAATTAGCGAAAGTCGGATCCGATTGAGACGACAAATGTTGGTTTCCAGTGCTTTATTCGATTTCAGAATTTGGTTAAGAAATACAATCGCGCTCGGTTTCTTACAGTTGTTATACGGCACGTTTTTGCGGAGGTTCAAGACTTCAGCTTCGCGAAGTGCCACGCGTCGTAGTTAGATGCGATCTGATCTTTTTTATTTTTCCTCTGGACGTGGAAGTTGTCGGCTAGGAGGAGTGGTAGAAAAAGTGCGTTGAAGAGTGGTGATTGGAGGATGTAGTCTAGAGGTGAAGGCAAATGGTGACGCCCTTGCCTCCGTTCACTCCTAGGTACTGCAGGTACCGAAGGGTGTGAGGGTGGTTAGATTGGACAGTTCTACAGCTTTCGGACGATGACCGTAGCAGGCAATAAACTCATGAGGCGCTTCGGACTTAGCAAGCATGCTGACAGTAAAAAGATTCGATGAAAGAGGCGATGAGGGTTGGTAAACAGATGGGTCAGACCCAAGATAGGAAAAGTGAGGAATTAAGTAATTATGTCCAATGGCTTCGAAAATCTATTGTCGCTACACCATAAATGTAAGCAGGTAATTCAAGTAATTGAGGGGTTCGGAACGGACCCGTCCCTAGACGGGTCTGCAGGGACCTTTTTAGGGGACCACGTGGTGGCCAAATTCGCGCGCTTAGTCTGCTATTAAAAACTAGAAAGTTAAAACAGCGAGGCAATGTTCGTTGACAAACTAATTTTACTATAGTTCGTATTTTTGTGATTCATTCTTCGTAAATACTATTTTCACTGTTCAAATATACGCGCTTTATCCATGTATGATCTCCAAATCATGGTTAATGGTTAATGGTTTATTCTTTACTCCGTGTAGGATACAGAGATGGCGTTAGAGAGCCACAGCTGTAGGGGTTATGTACCCCCACTCCCGAGCGTCCAGCGGTGAGGACCGGCTGGCGCGTAGCAACACTGGATCCTCACTCGCTCTCTCGCTGCCTGGCCTCTATGCCGGCAAGTTCTGGGCCTTTTGGCCATGCGGCTTTCTAGCCGAAAAAGTTCTCTCTTGTAGCCCGGCGTTCGTGCTGGTAAGGTTACGGCCTTTGGCCATCGGCTTTCTAGCCGTAGACGCTCTCTTTTCTCGTTGGACCCTGGTCTGGAACGGTCGTGTCCCATACCTTTCGAGTTTTGTTTTATAACCTAAACCCACACGTGTTTCTGCGAAGACAGAACGTGGTCCGGCCGAGGGATTGTGGAATCCTCGGTTCGTTGACATAAAAGCGTTGCATACGCTAAGAGAAAAGGTTCGCTCACGTGTACGCGTTGCCGAAGGGCAACTGGTGACCCCGAGAACCCATCCGGGTTCGGAGAGAGGCTAAAATCTCTCTACTTTGGTGGACTTGGTCTAGGACTACATTTCAAATTCTCACATTGGTAACCCCGACGTGATCCGACGTGATGGGTGACTGTATGATCTCCACACAGCTGTGAAAAATGTGGTAAAGATCCTTATGCAGAGATCGTATGTATATATCCGGCTGGTTTTTCGTGGTCACCAGTTGCCAGAGGCAACTGAATACTAAATGTAGCTTCCTGCTCCCCGACTCAAAGCGGGAGCGACCTTCAGGGCGTCCACTAGCCCTCGCAGGGAAATTATCCCTGCCATCGCAGAGACACGTGTAGGGTAGAGGTTAGAAATCACGATACGTGTTATAACGGGACACGACCGTTTCATTCGAAGGTCCAGCAACAAGAGTTGTTACGGATAGAAAGGCATCTCTGTTTTCCAAGTATAGAAAATTAACATGTAACTTGCGAGATGCAAAATATTGTAAGGGACTAGAGGAGGATGGCTAATGCTAGTCGGTTGTTATGGAGTTATGTATAGTGCAAAGGCAGTACACCCGAATCTCGGTCGACGCTGGCGACTGCGCGATAGCGTTTGTTGCATCCAAGCCAATAGCGAGTAAAGGTAGATGAGATGTGTCTACCTTAGGTAAAAAAAAACCTCGATTTGGTGAGTTGCTCACATGAAGGTTACTAGCGAGAACGGAGAAACCGAAAGGTGGATTAACCGTCTAGAGGAAGTCATTACGCATACGGCGATATGCAAGGACAAGACCAGGAGTTTGTATACCTGGGACGGCGGTAAAATGAACAATAACAAGCGACCGCTCTAGCTATCTTCCCCGAATCTCAGGTAGTTGATAAGAGCGGGGGATATATTATAAATATCCAGGAAGCGAACATTGCGGCGCCTTTTCCTGTTTCGACCCGGTGCGGTGCAGTCGTCAGAAACATTTGTAAAGTCCGTTGCGGTCTGGATTAATAAAGTTCGTTAAGAAACAAGAGTCTTACGACTAGAAAGCCGATGGCCAAAGGCCACACAACTTACCGGCTCGAACGCCGGGCTACAAGAGAGAGAGCTTTTACGGCTAGAAAGCCGAAGGCTGAACAACTTACCGGCTCAAACGCCGGGCTACGAGAGAGAGAGAGTGTGGATTCGGCGTCGCTCAGCTCCAGCCGATCCCCACCTCTAATGAACCGGGAGTGGGGGTACATAACTCCTACACAGCTCTATCTGCCCAAAACAAGCTTGTCAATACAATTTACTCTTACAAAGAATTTTTCTTACTTACTATGACTTATATATAATAAACTCTATTACTTATCTTATTTCTTTTAACTTGTGAGTAGTTTCCTAATTCTATCTACATCTACCTTGGTAACTTATGATTAGAGGTACCTTATATACAAGATCCTTATATCGCGGTAACGCATTGCCCTTCTTTTTCACAGCCTTTTGCATATAACATAATAGAATATTGCATTGTATTGCACTTTAAAGCTTGGTTTTAGTTTTACTTTGTACTCTTTGCTTAGAGATTAATTATCACTTTTCTTATCTTATTCTTATTACTACGGTATAGTTATATTGCTTTGTCTATTTGGATCAGTAAAGCAGCTATTGACCTAAAGGTAGAGTCGTCTTTCCTACATAAAATCTTGAAAATTTCCTCATCCAGGTCGATATCTTTCCTAGCGAAAAGTCTTAAAAGCGTTCCTCTTTTCTCCTCGTATAGCGGACAGTTCCATGTGATGTAGTCTATATCTTCGTTTTCATGTCCACAGTCGCATTGTGATGTAATTTTTCCTATAGAGAGAGGCTGCTAAAGTATAATGGTTGGCTCTAATTCTACTCAGTATATTGATGGCGCGCCTTCCAGTATTTTTTATCGATTCAAACCATGGTCTTCCATTGCCAATATTATTGTCCGTAGTTTCGAAGTATTTTTTTTCCTTATGTATACCTTCCCTTATGTGTTTTTGGTCTGATTTTTGCCACTTTATATCTTTGGTATGATTCATTATATCGCTAATGGGGATTTTGATATCCACGTCATGTTCGTACTCCGTTCTTTCCTTCGCTATCTGGTCTGCTCTTTCATTACCTTCAATTCCCATATTGGCAGGTATCCATGCAAATAGAATTCTTTTGAGTCCATTCACGTTAAGGTTGTTGGCTTGTTTGGCAATCTTTTTAACCCATGGGTTGGTAGATTTGTCTGATGAGAGACCTTGTAGGCCATTTAGAGCATTCTCCGAATCCGTTAGGATAATTATTTTTTCATCATCCTTTAGGTATTTTTCCACTGCTATATTAATTGCTTTGCTAATAGCAATGCACTCGGTGGTGTAGATAGTGGCAACTTTGTTAATGCTAAGATCCTCCTCTTCCCAATGATTGTCCTTTTTAATAACAATACCTGCTCCGTTTGATATGCTGTTTTTTTTTTAGCCATCAGTGTACACTAAAATTGGATTATATTCCGGCGATCCCAAGTTGTTCTTCGATCATATTTATGAGGATAGTGTAACTGAAATCGTTGTGTTTCCTTACATAGTCAAATTTTAGGTCAATCAGGTCCTTCTAGTCAATTTCTTTTAGTTCGTTAAGGTCTTTTTCATCTTCCCATGTGTCGGTTTTCCGTATGATATCTTCCATCGATTTTGACTCATACATGCTTTATTTAAGACGATGTCTTCATCGTGATGTATGCCCATTCCGTCATAGTTGATTATTTGACTATTAATATGTTCCATAACCTTGCTGTTGCTTTTCGCTCTGTTTTAATATATGTATACTTCTCTGCTAGTAGATTGACTCTTTCTTCAAAATTCATTAAACCGGATTCAACTGTCATAACGTTGGTCGGAATTGAGTTTCTGTATCCCATGGCTATCCTGATTCCCTCATTCTGGATTTTCTGGAATCTTCCCATCCCTTTGTTCGTCGGGCTGTAGTAGGTTATTATAGCATATTCTAGGACGGATCTTACCAGACTCTTATACAAAAATATCATAATACCTGGGGCAGCTCCGTTTTTTATGTGAGATATATACCTTAATATATTAAGTCTTTTCTTTGCCTTATTCTCTATGTCTTTAACTTGAAGGTTGAATTTCAGTTTATTGTCTATTATTATGCCTAAGTATCTGGCATTATCGGATTCTTCAATGGTACTATTTCCCAGTTTCAACGAGAGTTTCTTCTTTCGTTTTGCGTATTTACTAAAGTATAAAATCTGGGTTTTATCTCTGGAAATCTACAGTTGGATATCCTTCAGTTTTTCAGAAAGAGTTTGAATTGCTTTTAAGGTTTTGCGTTCAGCTTCATATATATTTCTGCATGTGATTAAAATAGCAATGTCGTCTGCATATTGCAGGATTCCACACTCCTCTTCTTCGATTCTCAAGCGTAGTTCTCTTGTATATATGTGTGGGATACGATCGCTATGTGTATGTGTGTGTATGAGAGAGAGAGACAGTGTGAGTGAGACGCAACATGATCGAGACGCGGTATGACTGAGGAGCGGGTACGATTGCGACGCGATGCGATTGAGACGCGGTGCGATTGAGAGTCAGTACGTTTGAGAGTCGGTGTGTTTGAGGCCACGTGCGGATGAGCGGCAGTGACCGTGCGGCGAGCGTACAGGCGGCGGTGTGTCTGAACAGCGGTGTTTGAGTGGCGGTATGATTGAGATACGGCATGGTTGAAGGTAAGAATAAATGGTATATAAGGAGGCCCTGCGCGGGTCACGAGTTGAGTTGTGAATGAGCCACAGTAGTGTGCACTTCGAGCGAGAACTTTGAGCGAGTTACTGTGACGCGAGTGTTGTACGATAAATATATTGTAACCGTTTTATTTTATCTATATCTATTTTGATTTTGCTTATCTGTTCATTAATCAATTGATTTATTTATTATAAGATCTATCTAAATTTAACTTCGTACTAGTTCCTAAATTGTTATATTTTATTCTCACCGGATTGGTTACAGACCCGGTGTTCTTATTCTCGTGAAGTGAGAATGAAGGATTCCTGCCTTCAGGCACTGGAAGACGGTAGGTTTAGGCAAGACTCAATGAAATTGGAGATTGAAATAGGTAGAATATGGAAATATATTCTATGAATTTGCCTGGTACTACAAAAGCGATTCGGATCGCTGATTATCCCGGGTTATTGACGTGTTGACCCGCGTAGAGGATAATCCCGTCGTCAATACGTGGAATTCGTATTCATACGTGTTTACAATCTTGAGTTCAAATATAGATTGTCTAATCCTTAGAACAATGGTTGGGACGGCACGGAATGCGTACAAGAAACGCGACTACCACGTAAACTCGCTCACTTGTCGTCGCGGTTCGTCGTTCGGATCGCCTCGCGATGTCGACGTCGGCCTCGTGTGAGGTACTTTAAAATTACGAAAATCAATGCACCTCACACCGAGTGCTTCGCGACCTCGACAAACAGAGGGTGGAACGAGTTACCGACTCGACACACAGAATATGCAACCTCTCTCAGCACCGCCGTGATACCACGGGAGCGGTGATCAAGGGATACCTGTATGACGAACCACAAGCACGTGGTGGAAGCACTTACGAGTAGCCGACAGGGCACGTTTCCGTGGCCTTGGCGACTCCTCTAGTGTCCAGACGCACTTGTGTTCCCGAATGGGAATCGGATGGGATATTCGCGGTACTAACGCGCTAACGTGATAGAAGCGCCGATCGGACCAGCCGGCAAGCCGGGAGGAACAATCGAGGTCTACACGCTAGGAACCTCACGAAAACGTACTCGAAACGATTTTCAGTGAACGGCAGGGCACGCACTTGGGGCCCTGGCGACTCGCTTTAATCATCGGACGTTCCCGTGAGCTTTATGCGATTGTACGAGACCCAATCGCGCCCACGACCCAACCAACGAAGGTAGAATACCGAACAGCCCTGCCGTACGGGAGAGGTGAACGGCATCTACTCGCTGATTTACTCAGCAAATGACTGGAATGAGCAAGAGATTTCAGCGGAGCACGTAAACGTGGTCACGGTGAGCACTCGATCATCCAGTAACACCTATGAGCGCCCTATTCGAGTGCAAACCGGTTTGCACTTGGGACGCGACCAACGGAGCAAGAACGCCGACCAGCACCGCCGGGATACCACGGGAGCGGTGATCGGAGCCAAGCCGTTAGTATGGCTCACGACGATGTGCAAACACCTTTAAGTAGTTACGGCAGAGCACGTATCCGTGGTCATGACGGACCACTTTTCTACAAAAGTGCGACACATCTGTGAGCGGAACGGTTGAATTTACTCTAAATTTAAATAATACCTTTTTATAATTTACACGAGGCCGACGTCGACCGTACGACGTACTTCGAGATCGATACGGAAATCAGCAACGCGACGCTCGTGACAATAATTAAAACGCTGCTCGCACAATATGCAATGTTTAACAATTTATCCGACATTCGGTCTCATTTTATCCGCACGACGCGACTCACATACAACGCGTGCGACAGTTTCCTATGTTCCGCAGAAACAATTTAAATCTTTATAATATTTTAAATTTTAATTTTAATATAATGAAAAACGCCTACTTCGGCGAACAGAGATTTTCTGTATATAAATATATTGTAACGAAAGTACCGCTCCCTTCAAATAAATAAACACTATTTAAATAGTCTCCTAATCCTCGGAGGAAGGGAACTCCTTTTTCTCTATCGCCTTTATCGCCTTTATCGCCTTCAACGTCCTTAGACGTCCGTTCGCCACCACGTCTGTCACCAGACTCTCTTTCGTTCCAGCGCCGTTTTCATAACGACGCTGTAACCAACCTGAATCTACCACGAATTCTATACAACAGGTGTACCGGCAGACCCGTAACACCAGTATACCGGTAAACCCGTAACAATATCTTACAAGGCGTAAGACGCAAAATTTTAAGATAAGCGATTCGCGAATATTACCGGTAATCGACCGTGTGACTGCTGCGTGCTTACAAGGTAGTGGCCCGGCGCAGAGAGATCCTGCCGGTGCTCGCATCGACCTCCTTCGATCGCGCGGAGCGGGGATCGATGCGCGCGCATCTGCAAATCACTCACGCGATCTTTGTCATGGACAAGGATCGCGTATCTCGCACACTGACTTGTGTGTGACGTAACGGTCACAATATAGATATTGTGTAGTAGAGCGTCTTCACTTTTCCTCAAGCGTGAATCCACCATTAAAATCCTACATATTGTAGGAACGTTCTAGAATGTTCCGCTGTTCAGATCTGTTCTAGAATGTTCCGCTGGTCAGATCTGTTGACAGCCTGAACGTTTAGTTTTACGCGTGATAACGATGACGGCAATTCTTTGTTATAAATAACGACGACGGCTATTCTTGGTTTTTACGTGTGGTCACGATGACGGCCATCAGGACAAACGAACAGTCTGATTTTACACCCGAAACTCGAAACATGTAATCGATTCAAAGGTTATAAATTGTTCCTAACAATACGATGTAGAAAAACTTAGTTCTCGGGCGCGACTTTATAAAAAATACAAACCTCACGTTAGTGTGTCGCGAGACACGAGAAATTATGAATATCGAAATAAATACCGAAGCAGAGTTGTGCACGCGCGACCTAATCGTGAACGAAGAGTTGCCTGTAGAAATAAAGAAACGAGCACAGGAAATTTTTCAAAAAAATTTTGTAAGCCCGGCGAGACCCGAGAAACCGAAGGTAGAAAATATTATGAAGCTAACGATTACGAATGACAAAACCTTTCTCTACTCAAGAAAGTGTTTACACTATTAGTAGAAAATAGGCTCGAGTTACGATTAGACAAATGTAAATTTTTACAAACAAAACTTGACTATTTAGGGTACACAATTACGAGTGAAGGTATTAGCCCAACAGAGCGCGGTATAGAAGCGGTCAAAAGGTTTCCGATTCCAAAAAACGTCCGGGACGTGCAAAGTTTTTTGGGATTGTGTTCCTATTTTAGAAAATTCATTGAGAATTTCTCACTTATAGCCAAATCATTATATGACCTAACGCAGAAAGATGTAAATTTCAAGTTTGAACATGAGCAAATGCAAACTGTTTGGGATTGGCTGCGCGTGGCGTAGGATCGTGACGCGATCCACCGCGCCGCTCGGTCATTGGGCGCTGCTCGAGCTATCGAGCGATCAATGATCGCTCAGCAGCGAGCAGCGTTATTGGTTGCCACCGTCGGATCGATAATCGACTCGGCCAATAGATGATTTCTTAGCCTACGAATCACGTTGAGCAAGCCATCGATCCGGCGGTGATAGAGAATCGATCGCTCAACGATTCATTCCAATATTGTCTCTGTCTCGAAACGTCGTGCGTCGGCTGACCGGTTTCATTAGAACGTTAATCGAATCGATCAGAGTGGTTACTAATATTGTTCTCCAGGTATAAATAGGGTCATTTAGTCGTAAAGGACCTGCTGGTATTGCTTTGAGATCAGCGGTATAGAACACTGACCATAATAGCGATGCGCTTGATAGAAATTAAGATAAAAGAAATATTATGAAATCAATTAAAGACAAAGCAAGACACGTCGAATCGATTCCAGCTGTTTGTTATCTGGTTGCCAGCCGACTCTAGTCTCCTGTTATTTATTTTCTTTTATTTTTACATCATCAATCCCCCCTAACGTCGTTACGGGCGTCTCCCTCCTGACCATTTGTTTAGGGCGTTGTAACAATTCTTCGAGATATTTGCCGCAAGTGACTGGAAATCGTCGAAAATGGGGCCCTGCGCTAACACGCTCGACTCGCCGCTACCTAAAACGCGGGTACACCACGCCCTTTTCCAGCACATTGTGACGATTACAAAAAAAAAAACGCCATTTTGTTTAAGGGCTTATTTTAAAGAGAAAACTTCAGGGAATATAACCATATTTTTTTCAAAATTTACATTACTGGCCAAATTTGAAAAAAACGTAAAACAAAAATTTGTTTATATTTTTCGATATTATAAAGTTAATACTCGAGGATGAAAAAATTATTTTATAATAGCCCAATCCTTTCCGAACAAAACAAAAAAAAATTTAGCTCAATCGGATAAACAGTTCCAGAGATAAAAAATCGGAAGTGAGGCCTATTTTCGCCAAAATGGGCAAAAATCGCAAATTTCGAAGGCTTGTAATTTCCAAAAAAATTCGAAACCGGCAAAATGATGACTTAAACCCCCCCCCCTAATTTCACATAGACAACAACATATTTCAATTAGAACAAAATCGTCGATGGTCGCCGCAAAAAGTGATCGATTTGGCGTGGAATGACCCTCTCGCTAACTTCCAAAAGTTAAAGAAAACTCGCTTGTTATTTTCAATCATTTATTGAACATTGTCGCTCTGTTCAACGCGCATGTTGAACCGAGCTCGTGTAAATAGTTGTAAATAGTTTTGTGACGAAAATTCTTCAGTTTAATAAAAGTGTTTGTTCTTATTTCGATTTTGCCGTTATTCGAATCCGTAACACAAACGTACGAAAAACTCAAAGCTGCTTTAATAGACGCGCCTATTTTGAGCATTTACTTAACACAAGACGAAACAGAATTGCATTGTGACGCTAGTGCTGTTGGTTTTGGAGCCATTTTAATGCAACGTAAAGCGGATCACAAATTTCATCCGGTTTTTTATTTCTCCAAAAGAACTACACCAACTGAGTCAAAATATCATTCATTCGAACTTGAAACTTTAGCCATCATTTACGCTTTACGACGATTTCGAGTCTATTTAATTAGCACCGCGTTCAAACTTATTACGGACTGTCAAGCGTTGAGCATGACCTTGAACAAAAAAGATACTAATCCTCGGATTTCGAGATGGACACTCGAGATGCAGTCATTCGATTATACACTTGAACATAGAATAGGCACGCGAATGGCTCATGTCGATGCGTTGAGTAGGCAAATACTTGTGGTAGAAGATAACTCATTTGATAAAAATCTTTCTTTATGCCAGAACGAAGACGACATTATTGCGAATTTACAAAATTCATTAGAGCAGTCGGAACATAAATATTTCGAATTACGAAATGGTATACCGGAAATATCATGACTAACTCTTATTTTATGTGCCATCCTCCATGGAATCTAGCGTCATACACCGGTATCACAACGAATTTGGTCACGTCGGAGTTCATAAGACACTACAAAATATTATGAGCAGTTATTGGTTTCCGAATATGAAAAACAAAATTAACAATCATATCAAAGCCTGTTTAAAATGTATCGCGTTTTCGCCGAATTCCGGTAAGCCCGAAGGTGCATTACATTGCGTCCCAAAAGGAGACAAACCGTTCAACACGTTACACATTGACCATTTAGGTCCGTTATAGGCTGCAAATATGCGACGATGGCTTCCCTCCTAAGTTCTTACACCTGTTCACGTTACGTGAAGTTAATAATACTCTTTTAAATTATAACATTGGATGAGTGTGCGTGTGAACGAATGAAAGTATGAAATTCTGTATTAATCGAGACGATTAATTGTCAGGCTGGCCGAATTGTAGGAACGTTCTAGAATGTTCCGCTGTTCAGATCTGTTCTAGAATGTTCCGCTGGTCAGGTTTAGTTTTACACGTGATAACGATGACGGCAATTCTTTGTTATAAATAACGACGACGGCAATTCTTTGTGTTTACGCGTGGTCACGACGACGGCAATCAGGACAAACGAACAGTCTGATTTTACACCCGAAACTCGAAACATGTAACCGATTCAAATAAGCTTTTCATTTTCTGGATACTACAATTTGTTGTATAAAATGTGGCGAAGGATGGTTCCCTGTGGCAGGCCAATCAGGCTGTCCTCTGTCACATCTGGTGCAAATTCCCTGTTGAATATGTTTCTTCTGTTCTTTAACCATTTCTTAATATAATTTCATTAATATATTTTCATTGGACAGTCCATCCTCTTTAGAATGTTTAGGAGTGTTTTATGATCAACATTGTCGTACGCTGCTTTTACATCTATCAGAATTACCGCTGTTTCTTTATTTTCTACTTTGTTCCGCCTAATAATTGACATCATGAAAGTCAGATTGTCCACAGTGCTTCTGCCTCTTCTGAAGCCGTTTTGAGAATCGTGTATAAGTTTTTGGTTCTCTACCCAGTCAGTGAGCCTATTTGTGACAATTCTGTCACATATCTTCCCCACACAGCTGGTCTAACGGAGTTTTTACCTACTTTGTCTATAAACACGACTTTAACCGTTTTCTGCTGTTGGGGAATATCTTCATTGCTGAACCATACCTTTTGGAAGATGTTCAGTAATTCTTGTTTGGCTTCAGCAGGTAGATTTTTAATGATATTATTATCCAGGTTGTCTGATCCAGGTGCCGACTTGCTATTGGATCTTAGGATACTATGCATCATTTCATTCTGTGTGATGTCACTGTTCCATGTGTCAGTTTCATGTCTAATGGAGGTTTCATGCGGACTTGGTGATGCTACGTTTCGCAGAACGCATACCCCGGCATTCTCGTCAGGATAACATTGCGTTACTATGTTATCTGGTCTTTTAGAGAGTTCATTTATTACTTTTTCTTCAAGCTGGTTTCTGATTTCCGGGGGCTGTCTATTACCCTTCTGTTTAATGAATCCGTGTTGCAGTCCTGTTAATTTTGCTCCATAATTCTCCTGTGGTGGTTCTGTTATTTATTGAACTAGCAAATTCTAACCACGTTTCGTACTTCTTGGACTTGATTAGTTTTTTGAAATCAGTTTCTTCTTTTTTCAGTATATTCCAGTTGTCTAGATTTGAATTATTACAGAATCTATTAACGGCCTTTCTCAGACTTTTTCTTTTTCCCCAACAGGTCTTGTCCCACCAAGCAGGACTCCTCTTATCGCTGTTCACATATTTTGACGGATTCCTTTTTGGGATTCGCTCGTTTGGGTTAGCCCTGGTATTCATATGAGGATTGTCACTAGATTTCTCGTTGTGAGAGCTATTCTTACTACTAATTTTGTCTTGAGTATTTATAATAGCTTCCTTAACTATGGTTTCAAACCTGTTATATCTTTCCTGGGTTGATAGAAGGGCAATATCTCCATTGTCTTCAGCTTTATTGGTAAGGGTAGTTCTCAGTTTTGATTCTGTTATTCTCCTAAATTTAAGCCAGTCCATTGTAGTGTCATTGTATATTTTTCTACCGGTTTCTTTTTGTTACAGAGTCTGATGCTTTCATAGAGAGTCAGTTCCATGATTTAGTGGTCCGAGCCCCATTGTTCGCCAGTATTTTTGTACTGACTTTTTACTATTATATTCATGGTTGATATGAACAAGTGAATGTTGGACGGGTTTGTTCTTTCGTCACCAAGTTTGGATATAGTATCCACGTTGACAATGAATAAAAAAGAATAAACAAACAAATGAATAGTCTCTATGTTTGTGTTACAGCAGTTCCACAGCGTGTTCTTGGCATTATAGTCACCTAAGAATATGGTGTCGATATTCCTTCTTTTACAGTTAAAGAAATTAGTCCAGTTTTGTTTAGACCATCTCAGCCCCGGTTTTTTGTAGTATACGATGATATCTACAGGGTGTCCCAAAACTCTTGCGTAAGCCGGAAATGGAAGGTTCCTTGGGTCATTTGAAGCGACATTTTCCTTTACAGAAATGGCGTCTGCGGCTTTGTTTAAGAGATATTGCCGAAAAACACGGACCAATCAGAGCGCGACCTAGAGCAGCGAGCCGGAAGGCGAGCGTTGTCGGTACGCCGCGATGTCGCAACACACAAGAGTTTTTCGATTATGTCCCCGATTTCAATGAGCTTTGGATATGTTGTCAAGACCATGATTCTGAACAACATTTCCCTTTAGACTTTTTCCCTTGCGGCTTTAGTTTACGAGATATTTGTAAAAACTTTTAAACTTGGTCATTGAAATCGGTGAGGATCCACATCATTTTTACCCGAACGAGAGAAGAAGCAGAAACTGATTAGATTAGATTAAAAACTCACTTATGCAGCCGTAAATCCATTTGCTGCTTCGAAATGTGTGTCATTGGGTCATTCGGTGACGAACTGCACAGATGTCTTCAGGTGTACGACAGTACCGAAAGCCAAGGGTTGTACCGGTCAGGTCAACGAACTGCACAGGTGGTGGTAGATAGCAGGTATACGACAACCCGGGGATGTGCGGTGAAGTCAACGATCCGGACTTTTCACTTTCGCTTTCACACAGATTCCATGAAATTTTTCCACAGTCAATATTTTAATACCACAATTGTCCAAGAGAAGAACATCCCGAATTTCACTTTTCACTGTACGGTCGAAACGTTTTCGCACTGCAAACATTTCACGGCGACAGTCGATGCACTAAAATCCATGGACTTGGACTGACTGCAGTTTTCTCAAAAAGCTTCGACCACCTCCAAATATCCCCACTACGAAACCAACCTAAGGATACAGGAACATTATGAAAAAACACGTGTTTTGCAGAAGTAGAAAGTACAGCCTTTACTCTACGATAGAAAACAGGGATCTTCATCTCCGCGGAAGGGATTGTGCCATAGAGTTTAGGAAGTCTTAGGAGAAAGGACCAAGGCTTTATTGCACGGTTAACTGCATCGATGCTGTACTGTGTCTTGCGGACACCCCTGTGCCTTGAGTAGGAAGGTAACAGGGATTCTGGATCAAGTTCAATGACCTTTCGGGGCAGACCTAACCGGGGGAGGGGGGCAAGCCCCCGTCCCACCCCCTCTCCACCACCCCTTCCCCTTTGGGGAATGGGGCATTTTTAGGGAGCCACCCCCAGTCCTAACCGGGCAGACATTTTCGGGGGTCACTCCCAGTCCTAACCGGGCGGACTTTTTCAGGAGTCACCCCCGGTCTTCGAACTTGGGTCATGCGCGGAATTTTGGGAAATCCGCGGGCTAACGGTTCGCGCGAACCGTATACTTCAACGATCTAACCGAGAATGATGGATCGGACGCCTCTCAGACCCACCCATCTTTCCTGCAGTGGTGGTGGTGGGGGGGGGGGGGGG
>CM052212.1:20519332-20532292 GCA_028454225.1 Lasioglossum leucozonium
ATAATAATTATATATATAATTATAATATATATATATAATAATATATATATATTACGTAGATACATAAGTTTACTCCATACGTATAATTATTATTTGCATTCCTACAAATTTCTAACACTATTAATACGCATCTCTTTTGCATATGTGGGGTCCGCAATAATAAGTACGTACATTGTAAGCAGATGAGGAATCAAGCATTATTGACAATTTAATCTTTCCTATTTTTATGATAAGATTAATATTTTTAATACGAATGAGTTGTAGAGATTATCCCGATGAAAATGAGTCCAAACACAACATCAGTTGGACTATCATTAATAAAATTATGATTTTTATCATATCATTACGTATCAATAAAAAAGGTTCGATCACACTCGAGTTTGGGCTCATTTTCATCAGGAAAAGCACCTCAATTCACTTATAATAATTTTAGGGTGATATATTGAAAAATCTAAAAGTTTAAATTTTCATTCGTATGAGATTCCCCATCTGCTTACATTGTATGCCGTTAGTCAGTCGCTGGGTCTTCGGCGTTTAGAGCTCAATGCTCATTAACGCGTTTATTACAGTTTGTAATAGTTATGGAAAGATTTATTCGAAGCCTTCGAATAAAAGATACAGATAAAAGATGAAGAAATTAATCGAAGTTCGATTAAATCCGCTTCGAATAAAAAGTTATCTTTATGAAAATTTTTAATTATTTACATTTAATTTAAATTATTTATTCGATGCTCGTCGAATAATGATACTTTTTTTATTCGAACCTTTGAATAATGAATAAAAAATTTTTTGTCTTTTATTCGTTATTAGAAATTTTTACTAAGATGAAAAATTTTCCAAATTCTGCCGAGCATCGAGCGTCAAGCACCAAATGTTGCGCTCCAAATTCCGAGCTTCGAATGCAGAGTCCCGACCGCTGAGCTCCGAACGTCGAAGACCTAGCGACTGACAAACAGCATACAATGTAAGCAGATGAGGAATTACACATGAATGGAAGCTTAAATTTTTAGATTTTTCAATATATCTTCATAAAACTGTAATATTACAAGTGAATTGAGCTGCTTTTCCTATGAAAATGAGTCTAAACTCGAGTGTAATCGAACAATTTTTATTGATACGTAATGATATGATAAAAATCATAATTTTATTAAAGATAGTCCGAATGATGTCGTGTTTGGACTCATTTTCATGGGGATGAAATCTACAACTCATTCGTATTGTAGCATCCGGTCGTACGCACAAAGGAGACTTGTTCTTTCGTGCAAAGGTCCAACGTAATTTACGACTCCCGTTCGACGAAGCTATTTTTGAATGGACAATTTCTAGACCTCTTGTCATCGCATATGTAGTAGAGTTTTTCCGAAAATCCTCAATAGCAATCAGAGACCGTCGTAAGTTAGAGGACTAACTACAGAGTACTTGTAGCGGACCCATCGCTCCATCGGGGGTCAGCCATAGGTGGCCCGAAGGAAAGTCCCATGACAAATTCATCCCCACCGATCACCTCGCCTTTCTGAAAACAAGCACGCCAAGTGCGTGAGGAATAGGCGGTGATACAAATTAGGAACAACTCTGATTGGAAGGACCCAACGTGTGGGTCAGCCAATCAGGGTTGTTTAGGATTTTTACCAGAGCAAACGCGGAGATTAAAAGGGTGCGATGAGCAGTCGCGAATCGACTACAGGTTAAGATTACGAAATAAACTACTCTCACAGAAATTCAGTCTTGTGTTTTCTTTTGAATACGCCACTAACCAAAGTACCTTCAGTATTAAAAATATTATTCGTATTATAAAAACAGGAAAGTTTAAATTGTCAATTATGCTTAATTCCCCATCTGTTTACAATGTACGTATTTGCTCCATCTAAGCGCAATGTGAGGGGTACGATTTAAAGGATTTAAATTTTACCCATTCTTAGGGGCACACCCCGCCAGGGGCCAAGAAGCTCGAGCTGCCTCGGTCGCCGAGCAGTGTAAGCATACCGCGTAATCCGACACCGACTAGAGTATATCGGTGTGAATCACTACTACTAATCCAATTAAAAAACTTCTTTATTTTTAACTATTTTTTTATGGGACTCTTTTTATTTATTTCTTGCAGATAATGAGTGAAAAAGGTCGGAAAAAATAAAAACTTATTGTATTGCATTATGCAATCCTAAATTACTAACACAGACATGAAACAACTTTTTCAAAAATAACTTTGAGGTGCAGGACAATAGGCACTCTTGCGACTCGCGGATCTGACATTTCTACCTCTTGATGGGTAAAAGAACGGACGACGTTTTCGCAGCGTTACCCATTGACACTGCGTAGCAATCTGCAGGAATCCCGAAACATGTGATTGCCACAAATTCTAGTCTTACAGCGGTCCTTCTCGTATCCTGTTTTTCATGTATCCACCCCGTCGTTTTTGTAAGTGTACTACAGCGTGCATGTTCGATACGCATAACAACCTCCCTAGACTTTAAAAAAAAATATTGCGTAAAATCAGTGTCGTTCGAGCGGTGGTAGAGAGAAAATCTCCAAACAGTTATCAGTACAAAACTCACCGATACACCCAACCCGGTATCGGATTTCACTGCTCGGCGGCTGAGGCCTCGCGGAGCTTCGGTGTTACTTCGGTGTTGTTCGGCGGCCGAGGCCTACTGAGTTTCATGGCTCCTCACGGGTATGCCCCACAGTGAAATGGGTAGGCGACTAGACAATTATCGTTTAAATATTTTAGACAATTATGAATGAATTACTGTATTAACGAAAAACACGGACCAATCAGATCGCAGCTATAATGAACGGATTCCGGCTCGGTGACTGGTCCCGCTGACCATCGCGTGCCGTTGAACGAACTAGAGTCTGTCCGCTGTAGCCGAGGTCTGATTGGTCAGTGTTTTTTGTTAATAACTCCCAACCGAAACCTCAGCGACCATTTTTGCAAAGGAAAATGTTGCTTCAAATCACCTCAAGAACCTCCCATTTTCGGGAGTTGAAGGAATTTTGGGACATCCTGTAGTTGTAAACCGTATAAAATAAAGAACTCCACACATTTAGCTTTTCATTTTATTTTCGTAATCAGAAAAAATGTACATGTGTATACAATTACGAGTTAGGATTAGCATTTGGTCCACGTCGACGGCCATAAGTTTGAACAACATTCACAAATCTTCGGTTGTACTGAATTCGCCTTTTAGCCCTGCCGGTTTTCTTTTTACTCTTTTCTTGTTTTTCAACCTGTACGAAAAATAAGACTATTTACAGGTTCGTAACAATAGAAACAAAAACAGTGTTATGAGAATATTAGAAATTAAAATATATAAGATAATATAGCATGAAAGAATCCTATAAAAAAAAGTTGAATAATATGGGAATGAAAAATAGTTGCCTTTACACAAATCGGGCAGAAATGAAGTGTTACACACGTTCACAATTTTTTTCAGAAATGGAATTGATTTGTTATTCAGAAAAAATATCAGTTTTAAACACGTGTAACCGCGGCACAATCGCCAGCTAAATAATAACTTCTCACGAATATGTACAGTAAGAACTCTTCCAATTACCGCGTGTCAATCTTTGCGTTCAAAACTTTCATCGTTTATTACACAAGTAAATATTATTGGAATTATATCATATTTGGTATAATTTTCATTAGAAAAATGCCACGAATACATTGGTGAAAATTCCATAAAAAATAATGGGAAGTAAAAAAATTTTAGTTATTGGGTTAGTAGTGGTTTTACCACCGATATACGTGACCCGTATTATTCGCTGCCCTTTCTACGTTGGGTAGGGGATCAAAGAATAGTATTTCCTTCCCGATAAATGTCCTTGGACGTACCCTTGTTTTGGACATTTATCGAGAAAACACTGTTGACATTTGACAGTTTCTGATTCATATTTCTACACAATTGCTCGTAAACATTCTGAAAAACTCTAGCATTGTAGTTACCGAAAAATTAAGAAATCTATTTAAATTTTTTATTGTAGAACTTTAAAATGAACGCAGATTTTTCATAGAAATTTAAAAAGTAGATCAATTGCATTTTTAAATTTAGCGCAATATACAAATTAGTAACAAGGGGAGACCGCGACCTTCGGGTCACCGATTGTGCTGAAACTTTGCACAATTATAGATCTCGTTCTCCTGTTCACGAATATATACCATTATAGGGGCAGATACTCAATAGTTTTCGAGATATTAACGATTAAAGTTTCATAGCTCCTGTATAAAATAGCATTTTGTCTGCCTTACTACAAGAGCCTGTATGGCACGGCGTTAGCATGCCAAGTTTTCTGGCGGATGACCAGTGTTCAAATCCTGCTGACGAACGTATTTTTTTTTAATTTTATTATGTTTTTCATTTTATATTTATATTATTAATTTCAATCGATTAAATTTTACGCATAAAATTGTATTTTGAAGTATAAATAATTTTTAAACCAATGATACAATACGCATGGTTCGCCGTTGGACTATGCAACGATAGTGAAATTTTTGAAAATGTAATTAAAAAACAAATGTTCACGTGATCAACAAGTATTTATACGATGAGCAAGGTGTTTCGCATCTGTGTTTTGTTTGCTTCTATGACAAATACCACTGCTGTATAATTAAATCTATCTGTAAATTTAATCGATTGAAATTAATAATATAAATATACAATGAAAAAAACATAATACAATTGAGACAAAATACATTCATCGGCAGTATTTGAACACTGGTCATGCGCCTGAAAAATTGGCATGCTACCGCCGCGTTACACAGGCTCTTGTAGAAAACCAGACAAAATGCTGTTTTATACGAGAGCTATGAAACTTTAATCGTCAATATCTCGAAACCTATTGAGTATCTGCCCCTATAATGGTATATATTCGTAAACAAGAGAACGAGATCTATAAGTGTGCAAAGTTTCAGCACAATCGCTGACCCGCAGTTCGCGGTCTCTCCTTGTAAGCTGTAGAAGCTTTTTTATCAAACACTAAAGCTTTTCTGTAAAACTGAAAACTGTGCCTTTATCAAATTAGTAATTACTAAGCTATAGGAGCTTTTTTATCAATCACTCACTGGCAAGAGTAAAACAAGTAGAATAAAATAAACACTGTATGTATGTATAGTTGATATTGGATACTTGTGAACAAAAGTGTAACATTGTGTAATGTGACGTCATAAGAACTGTTATTGATCTAATTAACATATTGCCATTTTCGGTTTTTCAATCATCAGTAAGGGTCTAGCCAAATATGGGGTTCAAAATCGTCCCGTAATCTATGTTCATTGAATACGGGCTACTGAATGGCTTATCAAGGAGAAACTTTCTGTCGTGTTTCCACCCGATACCTCACCTCTATTGGGGTAGTTGAATGAAAAAATGAGGAAACTATATTTATTACACTTAATTATAATTAAAAATTTGAGAAAAATCTAACAACTATTTTTCAGTTGCAAACTGAGATTGTAAAAAATGAAAAATACGACAAAATGCAGATTACATAGTGTAGCTTAAAAGTGACATATTTTGTATTAATTTTACTATACTACTGTTAAAGTTTTTAGCACAATGTCCTCACTTTTACGTTGTTTATCACATGAGATTATTTATAACCGTCTGCGGACGACTCCGGTATAACTAAAAAATTATCTTTAGAGTAATAACGCACAAAGTGATGCTAGAGAATTAAGTACCAGAAACGTTTAACGCAGTCTCAAATGCGAGTAACTACATTTTTATTAAAGTATTAGTACACCAATAAAATACTCAGGTGAACGTGAATACATACATATTAGTGAACTATCAGTGAAAAACGACTCTGACAATCTGACATCGAGCTTCAGTAATAGAAAACTTTTATTACAGAACACCTACATTCTTTTCAACAGTAACGGATATATGGCCGAATTAGTGAACTAGCTGAAGTAAAAATATGATAACTAAAAATGATGAGAATAGGATGACTACAATCTTAACAATAAACAATGGTCTAATTACCTTTGGTGTTTGAGCTTTTACTTTACCAGCACGAGCTAGAGACCCGTGCACTTTACCTGAAAGATTTTTATAATTTCATTAGTACTGTTACTATTATTTAGTTGTATCACAACACAAGTCAATAAAATTGTTATTAATAACGGAAAACTAAATTATGTAAACAAATAACTTACCACCAGGAAGAGAAACTGTTAATTCCAAAGTATTTGAAGCAAGTTCCCCAACTGAAGCTTCATTTGATAATAGAAGTCCAGAACAATATAGATTAAAATCTATATTTGCTGCTCCCTCCAACTGCACAATTTTATTCTGAAAAAGAGATGTGTCAAGTTTATGTTATTAGATATTTCAAATAAAAGATATAAAACATAAGATCATTATCTTTGTTTAAGTAAATACTTTTGTATTAACACATTGAAGGTTACGCCGGTCGTTGACTAAATGTTCGTACTACATCGCTGCGTCGGCTTAATTATAAGTATAATATAAACAAGCATAAGTACGCAGCTCTTCTCATTTGACGGTAGAGTGCAGCATAACGGAAAGTCATACAAAACAGGTTTGGCGTTTGACGTGTTAAGAATAAAAATGAATTTTTACTCACAAGGAGACGGCGCGGGTGACGGGAAACGGATTTTCCTGAAACTTGCAGTATTTGAAGATGACGTCTCGATATGTAATTTCGCAAAGCAGTAGCACGCGCTTCTCAAGATTTTCCGAGAAAATTGCATTTAAAAATCGGTTAAAATTTACTCGGTTATAAAGAGTTCGCTTGTAAACTCTTTAACGTCTCCTTGTCAGTATAGTATTTGTTGACAAATGTTGCGAATGGTAATCAACAAAAATGTGTTAGATTGCCAGCTCATGAATTTGTACTTTTATGTTGCGTTGTTGCTCCTCCTAGAGGCAGAATTTACTAACCCTAGGTTATCTATACAACGCAATTAAATATATTATGTGTAAATAATGAAACTAGTTATTAACTCTTATAAATTATATTATCCAGTACAAATCATTATTTTTATACATAAATATACGTATAATAGAATTATTATAAGTTTAACGGTTAATACAGACAAATTACTTGAAAGTTATACTCAAATATTGACGACTAATGATGATTAACTATTGATAAATAAATTATAAACAGTAGATCGCAATTATGTCTCCACATTAATGTTTAGAAATATGATGCAATTCATATGAGATGCATCAGAATTCATAGAAAATCTAAATTTTTTTTATTATAATTTGTTTAAAATTTTCTTAGTTATTATAAAAACTAACACAAACCCAAAGTCTTCACATTTTATTGAATTAAGCTTGATTCAAAAGAATGATTGAGAAACAGAATCAAAACTGTGGTATGCACTACATTCGAAAATATTAACACTATTCCTCTAATAGCCTAATCAATGTAGTGCTTAGGCTCTAAGTCTTAAGGCAGTGATGGACACGGTAGGGGTCCCTAAATCAGTGTCGCAGATTGAAGCAATTGAGGGGAATACAGGTACTCCCTCTATGATGACCAGAGTAATAATGTGACACATTGCGCGTGAGCGACGAGGATTGAGTGGTGTGAATGATGGTTAGTAGAATTAGTAGAAGGGGGAAAAGTAGGAGAGTATGTGACAACCGTTTTGGCTTCATCTGGCAACACTGCCCTGAATTACTTGCTTCTCCCACCTCGTCGGCCTCGGAGGGACGTACGAGGGGGGAAATAAATACACGAGACACCACTGCGCAGCGAAGATGCGTGCTGCACAAAAGAGTGGTTGATTGTAGAAGTTCCGCTGAACCTTCTTGTCCGCAGCGGACAAAAATGCCCATCACTGCCTTAGGGCATAGGTGTCCAAATGTAAAATTACTACATTTTTGAAAATACATTCTTGTAAGCTGTCCGAAAAATTTTTGTAAATCAAAGATAAGATATATAAATAAGAATAATCTTAAAACAGTTTTATTCCATTATTTCTTTGACTATATACATATTCATTAACGTTTTATATGGTAAATTCACATATTAGTAGTTTCCAAGTAGGAACCAGTTTTTATAAAATTAGTATAATTCAAATGAAACTTTTTTTAACATACCTTTATCTCTCCAATAGTCTCATTTTCATGCGACTCAACAATAGTCGTGTGCTCGCCCCTGATGTGTAACTGCATGTTTTCTCTAAAAATTGAATTGGTAGAAAATTACTCAATGATACACAACACTATAAATTTTCCAACAAATCGAAAAGAATCATTTTGGTGTAGAATAGCGTAACATGGCGACTTCAAATATAATAACTATGAAGTTATTTGCTATACGAAAAAATTTTCAAACAAATGTTGCATAGTCTTCAGGTGAACATATAGTGCTGTTTTTTGTTGCTTTGCTTTTTATCGAGATACGAGGGTTACCTTCAGTTTTTTAAATGGTATGCCATATATTTTAACATACATGTAAATGAAGTCGTGTTAATAATCACGTTGACTAAGCATATGAAATATTTCCTACTGGAAGATTATTAATGTAAAAATATCTCAATACTTATTAATTTTAAGCACTATTTAGTAAAGTACTTTTTTATGCAAAATTTAGTGCTTCATCCGAATTTGCGAACAAATATTGGACATCCATTTTTTAAAAAACTGAAGGTAATCCTCATTGAAAAAGCAAAGTAACAACAAACAACTTACAGCACTGTATATTCCCTTAAAAACCATGCAACATTTGTTTAAAAAATTTGTTCGCATAACAAAATAACTTACAAATTATTTGATGTTGTCATGTTACGTAACTCGTCCCGTATAATATTTTCATCATATTTTCAAAAGTAATGTCTTAAATTAATATTTTAACCATTTTCTTATTATTTTATCAATTTTTACCTCTCCATGCCACACTTGCTATTACTGATCTATAATTTCTGATTTTTTTTTTTATTATACCTGTCTACTTATAACTTCTGAATACATAATAATTAATCTTTAGATTTTATTACAATCTTTCAATGAATTAACACCAAATTTCAATTGTCGGTTGCCAGTTGTCACATATGTGTGACTACAATGACTTTCTTTTTCTGTAAAGAAAATCAAATCACAATAATAGTTTTAAACCTGTGATTATTTGAAGTTATAAAATACTATGTGATATTTTAGAATGCATATCTCAAATAATAATTTTCTGTTATATATACACAGTAATTCACGAAAGTATTCGAACAGCCTTTAAAACAATATAACTTTTTAAAATCGAACAAAACGATGTGACTTTTTTTAGTCATTCGAAGCACTGGCTTCCTAATGTCCATTAAAAAATATTTTGAAAAAATTGCAATTGGTAGGAATTACATGAGAAAATAATAAAGGCACTTTTTACAAATTCTTTATTTAGCCCGTAAAGAAAATGTTCAATATGTGTTTGAAGATCTATATTATTTATAAACGATTAACATACATATGATCCACAAGATGCTAAAACTGGTGAAAATCGTAGTTTTCATTGACTTTATTATATAAATATAGAAAAAATATTGTATACAGGGTTAGGCACTAACTATTGTCAACTATAATAAATCCAAAAGTATGATAGTAGTAGAAAAATTTATAAATTTAAAGTTGCATCAGACAACGAAGGCCATAGTGTCACACTTTTGTTGCTATGTGGAGTCACTTCAGCAATGTGAAAGTCATCTTTATTTTTTAAATACAATGCTATGTTTTAGTACCTGTTTTCTGTTAGCAGTTATTGAGACGAATCCAAAGAAGTATAACATTAAGGTCTTTAAAGGTCTTTTATGACAAAAAAGATATAATAAACTTTCGTTCACAGAAGGTGTTCAAAGCAATTGCTGTTGGTATCAATGCAATGCTGCAATTTTCTTATTATTGATTGAGTAGTATGTCTTAGGGTGAGAACGTTGAAGATATCTGTCAGCGTATTTACCTGGCAATGACAAGTAAACACTTTTGGTAAATATCACAGGACATCGATAATAAGAATGATAAGATTAGTATTATCAAATCAAACAATTGTAAACAATGTATTCTTTTGAAGAACAAACCGATATAGAGCTGTAACGTAGCAAGCTTGTTCATCACACTTGATGTCTGTAGATTTTGGCTTATGGGGATTCTTGAAAGACATTGTCTGACATTCCAACTATGCCTGAAGATATGCATGAGAGAATTGTTATAGCATGTAATTCAGTTAGTGACGAAGTGATAACGAATACTATTCAATCTGTGATAAGAAGATTGCAGCATTGCATTAATACCAATGACAATCACATTGAACACCTTCTCTAAATGCAAGTTCATTTTGCCTTTTTTATCACAAATAACCTTTGCTGACCTTCAAAGACCTTAATGTTGCACCTTGTTAGATTCATCTCAATAGCTGCTATCAGAACATAAGTACCAAAACATGGCATTCTATTTAAAAAACAAAGATGACCTTCACATTGCTGATGCGATTCCACCTATCAACAAAAGATTAATGCCACACTATAGTTTCTGTTCTCCGATCATACTTTCAAAGTTATTGCAGGTGACAAAAGTTCGTGCCTAATCTTGTATATATAAAAATCAACATTCAGGATTATTAAATATTGTTATACAACTTTAAATACATATACTTTATACAATATTTAAATATTGTTTGTTTACAAAAATGCTTTGCATTTTAAGGATCCACTACTTCTGCGCATAAAGCATCAGCATATAATATATGACATAATACAGAATAAAACTATTGCAAAATTTCATGATTTTCCTATCCAATGGAATTTCATTGATTATCATTGATTGATATTTTATAAAAGCTTTTTTTTACTCCATCTGTTTCAAGTAAAATAAATACACTTGTAAACTTTACAAAAAGTTTCTGTAATTCAAAATATTTCTCACATTAATAGAAAATGTAAATAAGTTTTAAATTTTATTTATCTAATTTAAGATATAATTATGATTATTTAACACTTTTCTATTTATTGAAAACTGTGTTGTATCTTTTACTAATTATTTAATGAAATAATTTTATCATTATTATTCATAATAATGTACCTATAAATTAATAATATTACTTATTAATACAGTATGCGAATACAACCTATTCTTTAACTAATAATTTCTCATAATATGAACAATAAAAATTAAGTCTTTTTGTTATTATGTAAGTATATGTATAATAATATAATGTAATTTTAGAGGAATAAGCATTTTAAGAATTATTCATTATCTCCATAAATATGAAAAAATGTGTGCAAAATATTAACTGCAAAATTAAAGATGGACGATTAATACTAACACGTGTTTTAACGTGTTATCAAAAGAACATATTAAAAACTGTAAAATAGCTACTTCTTCAACAAAAAATATTAGTAATTTAAGAAACTATTTCAAAAGAAGTAATAATAAGAAGAGTAATCAATAAAACAACACCATTTACTAATATTAAAATTGAATAGAAAATTGGGTAGACTCACCAGTAGCGCAATAACGGCCAAAAGAACGTTCACCCTGAAGTTGCCAAATATGTATAACGTAGGGATGTCGATGTTTAATCGATTATTATGAAAATCGATTATTTTCATTAAATAAATCGATTTTTAAAAGTAATCGATTCTAAAATTATAGAAATAATTGATTTTTAGTTAGTTAGTTAGTTAATTCTTTACTCTATTTTGTTAAATAGAGATGGATGGCAAATTGTATGACTGTACGTAGAGACCGTGGAGTGTGAATTGTGGAGACTGTCAGAGAGGAAATTTCCTCTCTGTTACTGGTTACTGCCGTTACTGGTTTATTCTTCTCTCTATGAATACATAAAGATGGTGCTGTAAACAGTTGACTGAAAATAGTAACCACTGCAAAATTCATTCGATAGTTTAGTAAAACTAGTCGAATGAAAATAGTAACAGCTACTATCGAATTATTCGATAGTTTTTAGTCGATAATGCCCATCACTACGCGCAACTAGTGATGGGCATTATCGACTAAATTCAACTATCGACTAATTACTATTTAGTTACTACATACTATCAAATATTTAGTCGATAGTTTTTAGGCGACCGAAATTTTGATTTAGTAGTTACGTCTAGATTGCGGGCTATAGTCTATGCCTATGTATAGGTCAGTATAGGCACATCATGGATATAGGAATATAGGGATGGAGCATGGATATAGGAATATAGGGATGGAGCGTGTCGCTGCGGGGTTGGAAAATTTAGAGACGGGGACGAGGTAAAATCGGTGCCTAATTTTCATTGGCTGTGTTCGGGCGCAAGCGCAGTACGTCATTATGTGGTCATTATGTATGCAGCGCCACGCATTGTACAGCGTCACATAACCTGTGAGCATTGACCATTTTGGAGTATTTACAAGTGTCAGTGAGCGTCACCAAGCGTCTCGTAGTCTCGTACTGTTTCATTTCAGTGTCGTGTTCCAGTGACGTTATTAAAATGAAGTGCTTTGTGCCATCGTGTAACAACCGCTCTGATTTTCAAAATTGGAAAAAAAGGAGCGATGTTGTGAAAGTTACATTTCATCATTATTTTATTATAGTTAATATAATTATGATCTTGGAACATATTTTATTTTAAACTTTGATTCTGTTTGCAGTTTTCCAAAAGAACCTGATACTCGCAGTTTATGGTCAGATCTTTTAGGCATCAGAGTATCGGAAATTCCAAAGGAAGCTCGTGTTTGCTCAATGTACTTTGAAGAAACAAGTATCTATGCAAAAGGTTCATATATGCGATTGAAACAAAATGCATTACCACGTGTATGTATAATGCTGGGCATGTTCAATTTTTTTGAGTATACCAAACATATTGCACAATAATGTTTTATTTCTACTTATATGTGTTTGTTTTATTCCAGAAAACCCTTAATGAAGAAGGGACAACTTGCAGTGATATATGTGAAAATCAAATAGACACAACATTATTACCAAACACAAGTATGTGTACATTTATAAAAAAAA
>CM052212.1:20558941-20578204 GCA_028454225.1 Lasioglossum leucozonium
CGGTCGAAACGTTTGCGCACTGCGAACATTTCTGCCGCCGTGAAATGTTCGCAGTGCGAAAACGTTTCGACCGTAATGTGAAAAGTGAAATTCGGGATATTCTTCTTTCGGAATTGTGGTATTAAAATATTGACTGTGGAAAAATTTCATGGAATCTGTGTGAAAGTGAAAGTGAGAAGTCCGGATCGTTGACTTCACCGCACATCCCCGGGCTGTCGTATACTTGGCTATCTACCACCAGATGTGCAGTTCGTTGACCTGACCGTACAACCCTTGGCTTTCGGTACTGTCGTACACCTGAAGACATCTGTGCAGTTCGTCACCGAATAACCCACTGACACACATTTCGAAGCAGCAAATGGATTTACAGCTGAATAAGTGAGTTTTTAATCTAATCTAATCAGTTTCTGCTTCTTCTCTCGTTCGGGTGAAAATGATGTGGATCCTCACCGATTTCAATGACCAAGTTTAAAAGTTTTTACAAATATCTCGTAAACTAAAGCCGCAAGGCAAAAAGTCTAAAGGGAAATGTTGTTCAGAATCATGGTCTTGACGACATATCCAAAGCTCATTGAAATCGGGGACATAATCGGGAAACTCTTGTTTGTTGCGACATCGCGGCGCACAGTGTTGCAAAATGGCCAAAAAGCGGCAAAAAATCCGTAAAACCGAATCTATCCAACGGATTTGATTGAAATTTTGTGAAAAGATTGTCACAAGTACAACGCTTATTTGGCAAATATAATTTTCTAAAAAAGTTGTTAAACATTAAGTAATTTGGGCTAATTGGAAATCTCTGTTTTCCGCTCATTTTTTATTTATGGAGGCATATCTAAAATCTGTTACGCCGGCTCGGTCTGGCACTAATCGTTTTGGCAAGGTGTAATGTTCAACTAACTTTGTGTAAAAAATCTCGGCCTACTTCGAACCACTTTGGCTGCAATTTAAGTTTAAATATCAACTTTTAGAATTTCCAGGAATGAATTCTTGCGATGGTTACGGTGTATTTGATGTTTTAGGTGAATTATTTTAGGAATATTTCTAAATAATAAAGAAAAATGTGAAATTCATATGATTTATCAATCCTTTATGTATAAAAAAATATTTAATAATAATTTTTTTTATGTTACATAAATTATTTTTATAGCAGTCACTGTTTGAAAAATGTCAGTTGAATTTTTGTGACAGTTTTTCAATGAACGAAAACTTTTGTTTAATTAACATAAAAAAATTTTTGTTAAATATTTTTTTATAAATATGAATTTCATATTACAACCGTGCACAAAATCCTGATTCACGGGGCAAGCATAATTGATGACGCAGTCTTCCCGTTCGGTTCGGTTTCTGAAGAGGCGCAAGAAAGTCGAAATAAAGATTATAAATACTATCGTACACATCATTCTAGGAAATGTTCTCGTTTCTCAACGAATGAAGATGTGTTTCATATGCTAATGGCATCTTCACATCCGTGGATCTCTTTTTTAAGACCAGAGCCAAAAACGAAGCACCTTCCACTAAACCAGGAAGCTCAAGACTTATTATTGCAATAGTATTATAACTTTTTGTCGCTATTGTGGGATAGTTTCATTTTTACGGATTGTTTGCCATCTTTTGGCCAAAACCAGTGATCTAATGGACTTGGTTTATTTAACATAAAAAAATTATTATTAAATTTTTTTTTATTTAAACAATTGATTTTAACTAACTATTTCACATTTCTCTTGATTATTTATGATATATCCTTCAAAAATTTCACCCTAAACATGAAATAAAAGTAACTTCCGCGCAATTAATTCCTGGAAATTCTAAAAGTTGATGGTTAAACTTAAATTGCAGCCAAAGTGGTTCGAAGTAAGCCGAGATATTTTTTACACAAAGTTAGTTCAACATTATACCTTGCCAAAACGATTAGTGCCAGACCGAGCCTGCTTCACATATTTTAGATATGCTTGCATAAATAAAAAAATGAGCGGAAAACAGAGATTTCCGATTAGCCCATATTACTTAATGTTTAACAACTTTTTTAGAAAATTATTTTTGCCAAATAAACGTTGTACTTGTGACAATCTTTTCACAAAATTTCAATCAAATCCGTTGGATAGATTCGTTTTTACGGATTTTTTGCCGCTTTTTGGCCATTTTGCACCACTGTGCGGCGTACCGACAACGCTCGCCTACCGGCTCGCCGCTCTAGGTCGCGTTCTGATTGGTCCGTGTTTTTCGTTAAAATCTCCTAAACAAAGCCGCAGACGCCATTTTTTTAAAGGAAAATGTCGCTTCAAATGACCCAAGGAACCTCCCATTTCCGGCTTACGCAGGAGTTTTCGGACACCCTGTATATTTTTGCATAGTCTTGCCTAGATACAATGGTACTATTCTCTGTAATTTTTGAAAAGCTTAGTAGATTCTTTTCTATGCCTTCTACAGAATAAACATTAGTTAATTTAACTTTTGTTGTTTCACAATAATTTTCAAAAGTTGTATCTATAGTCCCTAATTTTGTGGCTTTTAAACATTTGCCATCTGGTAATTTAACGCTTACAGGGTTACTTAATTCTAGGTATTTACAAAAATATTGGTCGCTGTTTACAATGTGATCAGTACATCCACTGTCTAACAGTCACTCAATTTCGTTTGCACTTTCCTTGACACCTTTTTTCAATGACCTTTGATTTGCACTAACACTAACTTTTAGCACTTGTGTTGCCCATGACTCATGAGCATCTTCGCTGAGTGATCCATGTTGGTATCTGAGTGACCTTCCTTGGCCACGTCCTCGCTGGAAGGTTCCTCGTCCTCTGTCTCGTCCTTGCGATGATCCTCGCTGGTTCTGACTTCACTGGGCTCCTCTGCCTTGGTAGTGTTGTGTCCCTCTGCCTCGTTGATTCTGTTGTAGCTTCCAGCAGTTCTTCTGTATATGTCCAGCTTCGCCGCATTCGTCGCATTCTTTTGTTTTTGCTGTGAACGTGCTTACATTTGTTTTTCGCTTGCTGTCATTTTTTGACAGGTTCTACTTTATCTTTGATTTGACGTACTCAACCGTCCTTTGATCCTCTTTTACTAAGTCGATAATATCTCCTAAAAAGGGTGTCCCAAAACTATCGTTCTTCCGGGAAATGGGGGGTTCCTGGGGTTAGTTGAAGCAACATTTTTCTTTGCAAAAATATCCGCCGGGGCTTCGTTTAGGAGTTATTAACGAAAAACACTGACCAATCAGAGCGCGACCTAGACGCGTGTTGCCAAAGATGGTTCGGCGCGCCAGGCGGATCCCCTCGCTGGAGCGTTAGCGGTCCACCGAGAAGAAGAAGTGAACAAGTGAAGGAATAGGCGATTTAGAATTACGTATTGTAAAAACTCACTTATTTAGCCGTTAATCCACTTGCAGCTTGGAAATGTGGTCACTGGCCCACTCAGTGACGAACTACACAGCTGGCCTTAAGTATACGACAGTGCCGAACGGTAAGGGACGTACGGTCAGGTCAACGAATCTTACAGCTGGTGGTGAATAGTAGGTATACGACAATCTAATGCCAAAGGGATGCGCGCTGAAGTCAAAGATCCGTACCTTCACTTTCACTGTTCAAACGATAAATAAATCGTATGATTCTTTGATACAGATGCCATGAAATTTTTCCACACTCGCGATCACTGTTCACACTTGTCACCACATAGCTGTGAACTAATAACAATTCCAATATCACTTGTATCACAGCACAAATCACAATAATGAAGTAATGAAATCAGTAAACTGCGGTTTTCATGCATTTGTTGTAAAAATGAGTAGGTGCAGTTTAAAACAGTAGAGAGATTAAAATAATTAAAAACTCCAATGTATTATTTTCAACTTGTTCACATGATTAAAGTAAAAATCAAATATCTGTTTGGAGAAGGTTGCCACAAAACTAACTCCTATTACTTCGCTCAAGTTTATAAATCTTTATTTTACTTTGCGTGTTCAAATGACGAAATGGACCCAGACTTCAGACAGCTAGCTGTTTTTCAACTGAGAGCGTTTGCTGCGGATTTCCTCTCTTTATATCCTATCTTCGGAAAGGTAACGCCTTTCCGAAGATACGAAGGCGGGGGTAGGAAATCCCGCGTCTTGTTTTATGATCACCGGCAAAGGTGGTCGCCAAATACTAAAAAGATTTCGGCGGTACAGAGCCTAGTGGTACCCAGCTGGCAACGTTTGTGATGGGGTAGTCAGATTTTCCTACCCGTAGAGTAATTTGAAAAATAAAATAATTTTGCCATCCTGCAAACGTCAGGGTAGGTTTTATTACCCTAGACCCTAGCATCTTGCGATGCGAGTCGCGTACCGCTACAATCTGTTTGGCTCCTGTTCCTTGCAACAGCAGCAGCCAACTTTTATTTTGCATAAAAACCCGATTATTACTATTAAAAACACACATACTAGCCTATTGTTTCACTTGTTCACTTCTTCTTCGCGGTGGACCGCTAACGCTCCAGCGAGGGGATCTGCCTGGCGCGCCGTACCATCTTTGCCAACACGCGTCTAGGTCGCGCTCTGATTGGTCAGTGTTTTTCGTTAATAACTCCTAAACGTAGCCCCGGCGGATATTTTTGCAAAGAAAAATGTTGCTTCAAATCACCCCAGGAACCCCCCATTTCCGGATGCTGTAGGAATTTTGGGACACCCTCTATATATAGTTACGGGCTTTTCTATCATATATTTAATATTTCTTACAGGTTCGTTAAAAAAAAGTTGTGTTTATTCAATGAACTGTTAAAAATCGAAAATTTGATATGCAACAACGTAAAAATAGTATTGTAAGTGTCTAAAAGTCGAGAATACCTTTCCGTTTATTTAACGCTTTATTACATTTTTTTCAGAAACTGTACGAGGATTCCGTTATCCTAGGAAGGGTTCTACACAGATTAATCATGTATTGTATACCCTTCCTTTTCCAACGATAGCCTGGATCACATATTACACATTTACTTGTAATTAGATCTTGTTTCACAGTACATTAGATAATTTATAAAATAGCATTCATAATCTCAGACATGTCGTTCTAGCTCATTGTAACGCCAATTTTTAATTCTCCATCCTTCTGAAGAGCTCATTTTCAATAGTAAACTTCAAGAAATATGACCATATTTTTTCAAAATTTAAGTTACTCTGGCTCACCATCGAAAAAAAGGCAAAAAAAAAGAATTTTTTTATATTTTTCGACATTATAAAGTTAATTATCGAAATTGAAAAAATTATTTTATAATAGCCCAATGTTTTCTAGCTGTAACAAAAGAAAATGTTCAATCGGACAAACAGTTCGTGAGACAAAAATTCTTAAATGTATCCCGTTTTTGCCAAAATGGACAAAAATTACAAACTTCGAAGTTCTGTATTTTCTAAACAAATTCTAAACAGACAAACTGATGACTTAAACCCCCTTAACTTCATGTGGACTACAACATATTTCATTTAGAACAAAATCAACGATGGCGACGTCAAAAAGTGATCGATTTGGCATAGAATGACCCATACACCAAATATTTGTAAATATTACTGGTTTCGAAAAACACGAAAAGTCCAGGGATATACAATCATTTTGTCGCTGAATAAACTATCCCTCTGGTACTCGATTCTTTTTGAAAATCGTAATTTCTGTTGAAATATATAGCAAGTAGGACTATTTTTATTCTAAATAACAATTGCTTTCATGAAATAATGACGATAGTATTATCTATTAAGAATCCATCAAAACATTTGCACTCATTAAATATATTACAATTTTGTAACCAACAACAACCAAAAGCTAATTTTTTGTCTTAGTTATTGTAATTATAGAAATATTTTACTATAACATATTTAAACTAGTTTTGGTCCGTCTATTGTTTATACGTATATTATTAATTAATATTTACTTTTTTATTTCAGCTATGCCCTTTCCCAATCTATACTAGATCTGGAGAAGTTCATGTAAAATTAAAACTCAGTAAACAAACTGTAGTATTAAGTGAAGCACAGATCGAGAAAATTGCTACCTTCCTCAATTATACCTTTACAAATGTATTAAGATTACAACAGTATTTAATGCTTTTTGATCCTAATGCATCTGAAAATTCTTATATGATTGTACCTGTAAAATTAGGTGATTATAAATACTTACAAAATCATTGATTTTATGTTATTCACTTACGTATAGAATATCATATTTTTGTAGACAAAGAGTTAAACGTTACTGTAGATTGGGATTTCTTGGAATGTATATACAAAAATCGGAATTCAGTGCCAACAAAAGTTCCAGAAGAGATTAGAAAAGATTTCAAGTTTGATGCATCAAAATATCATGATGCAGTGATTATGCCCTGGTACAGAAGCCAGGATCAACCTCAGGTACATAATTTTCACTTTACGTACTGTAGTGAAATATGGTAATAATTTTTCATTTAACCCTCCGAGTACTGGGACTCGGAGTGCTGTGACGGAGTCATTTCTGAGTCTCACCACCTTTTACTAATTAGAATGTGTTTATCGTTTTTCCAGATTCGCTTAGGTATATGTATACAGGGTGTCTCAAAACTCCTTCAACAACCTCAAATGGGCGGTTCCTGAAGTCATTTGAAGCGACATTTTCCTTTCGGAAAATTTCCGCCGAGACTTCGTTTAGGAGTTATTAATGAAAAACACGGACCAATCAGAGCGCGGCTACAGCGGACAGACTCTGGCTCGTCCAACGGCAACGCGACGCTCAGCGGGACCTGTCGCCGAGCCGGAATTTGTTCACTATAACTGTGCTCTGATTGGTCCGTGTTCTTCATTAATAATTTCTAAACGAAGGCCCGATGGACATTTTGCAAAATGAAAATGTCGCTTCAACTGACCTCAGGAACCGCCCATTTCCGGATGTTGAAAAAGTTTTGAGACATCCTGTGTACAACCCCATGTAGACAGTCAAAAATGACTCCTGCACAGCTCTCGGAAAGGTAAAGTAAATAATGTCTTCAACAACACTTTAATTTGTAATACAATTTCTATCTTTAACACAATTATTCAAACGGCAGAAGATCATGATGATTATTAGATTATCCTAAATCTCAATTTCGGGTTCACATTTTTTGAAAACTGTAAAAATTTGTTAGAACCATAATCAGAGCAAAGGCTCCGAGACGCCTAGCAGCTGAAATATTGTTGTTTTTGTAATGACTTTTAATAGCACTGGTAATTATGAAATATGCATAATTTGTTCCCCATTACCGTATTAACAGAGGAACCCGTTATTTTCCGATCGTACGTTTTCCTATTCTATATATACTGTTATGACATTCTATCTTTAAGATGTCTCAAGTTGTTTTGACTTATTTTGAGCAGTAGTGTATAGGTGTATAACTGTAACAGATTTATCATCATTTCAGTATTTCTATGTTGCTGAAATCTGCTCAAATGTAAATCCCAAGTCTTCTTTTCCTGGGGACGGTTACAGTACGTTTGAAGAATATTACCTTAAGAAATATGGTATCCAAATACAAAATGTGGTCCAACCTTTATTGGATGTGGATCATACATCGGCAAGATTAAATTTCTTAACGCCCAGGTAAATATTAACGAAAAATATATTATTTTTATACATCTTTTATGGTCAACGACCATTGCCTCGCAGAAAACACCGGTTCTTGTTCGATCACCGAAGTTAAGCGGCGTAGGGCGGGGGACGCACTAGGATGGGTGACCGCTCGGTAAAAAGCCGGGAAGTGGCCCTCTGGGTGCGTTTCACGTGTTGTTGGCAAAATAGATGGTTCGGAACCCACCTTAATAAAAAGTAGGTCCCACTTGAAATTAGGCGATAGTTGAGGATTGATAAAGGGAGAGGTGGTGGAATGGATTTGAAACCCCGAGGTGACCAAATATCATTACATACATCTTTTATGTGTAGAGGATTCGACTACAGCTGGTAGGAATGGTAATTTTACGTTATAAAAGAAGACGTAAAATGGTAGACACGAGTTTTTCGTACATACAAGGGTAATTATTTGCAATAGATCATTTCTCACCGATTTCAATGACCTTGAAATATGTTATTGGAAGGATAATTCTGAACAATCTTTTACAAAAAATGGAATTTATTTTATCGCAATAGAACAATTTAATTCAGTAATACATACATATCTTTCTATATTACAATAGTAATAATATCACTTTATAATATTTAGTGTCTTGTATGTACGAGGACTTTCTATAAGTTTCTATACTTATAAGAAGAGAATATATTTCAGTTACACCTACTCGTCTAATTATCGAAAACTTCAATAACGACATTTAACACAGTATTATAGTTAAAAATATTGTATCATTCAGCTCGAATACTTTCCTTCGCAAGAGGATGGCACAATATTACAAGTTAAAAAAAAGAAAGCAAAAAATCTGAAACGCGTGTTCCATATTTTAACTTGTGATCACAGATACAAGTTTATATAAAAATAGAGTAACTGTTAATTTCTTAACACAGGATAGAATTTAATACTGTCAACAATACCAGATTTATTTACACAAATCGCTACAATTGGTGGTCTCGAAAAGAGGTCGCGAGGAGAGCTTGCTCTGTTTTGCTCGATCACTCGAAGAACACTGGCTGATTGTGAGATGCCCTTCTAACAATATTCACTTTGGCGCATACCGCTCCCCGCCGGCTTCGCAGGCCTACCGGCCCCGATCGACCCCTTAGGTCTTACCGTGCACGTTGCCCCAATTCGCGGAAGGGTGGTCACACCCTTCTCCTTGGGTCATAAACGGGCCTAGATCGCCGTTAACGGCGACTTTACCACACGGCCTATACCTGTGTTCTTTTTCGACTGATTTATTGTCGAACTCATGTTTTGCGATGGCAGCGAGAATCCCCTTTTTAGGAGACCCGTAAACATAATAGATTCTATCTTTCTTTCTCCTCGCGTTCCCTTGTACAATCATTATTTATACAGGCAATATAACGCATTATTTATAACTAAAACTAAAACATACGATATCTTAAACAACAATGAGCACACAAACGTCATTGTTATCGCTATAACATAGTAATCTCAAGGAATATTACAATGAAGAAACATTACAATAAACACTTTTCAAGGGGGAAATTCATAATGCGTTTACGGACGTCGAACTTACAAGAAACTTAAAACGAACGCTATTTCGACCGCAACACTAACAATTAGGAGGAAGAATTGCTAAGAATTAAAATGTGTCATATATTTTTCAAACAAATAACTTCTTTCGAAATTATCTGAATTCGTTACCTTAATAAATTGCAGGTCTTGTATTTTATCTTCGTCAAGGTTCTCTTTCAGTGTCTTTCCTATTTTGTATTTTCCTCGTAGTGCATTATGTTTTGGACAAAATAATATCAGGTGGTCGATTGATGTCGGTATGTTGCATGTTTCACATATTGGTACTGGATCCTTTATCATCAGAAACGAGTGTGTTCCCTTAGCGTGGCCTATTCTAATTCGGGATAGGGTAACTTGATCCCTACTTTTCAGGATGCGCCTTGCTTCTTTTTCTTCAAAAAATGAGTCATAGATGTTTTTGGAGTGTGTTGAGGCTAGTTGTTTCCATTCCAAATCCCATTGGTGCATCAGATATCTTTTTGCTTCTTTAATCTGGTCATCCATAGAAGGACTGATGAGTTGAATGTCCGTGGTCGGGGAATTAGCCGCTTGTTTGGCGGCGTTTTTTGCTTCTTCGTTTCCCGGGATTCCAGCATGACCCGGTATCCATACGAGTGTTACCCAACACTGGTGTCGGTGATTTCATGACATGTTTAAAAAATTTGCAGGATAGTATCATTGTTGGACGAGAGGTTCTCCAGTGCAGTAATGGCAATTTTGGAGTCGGAGAGGATGATTGTTTATCTATATGCATTTTCGTATGCAATTTGTATGACATGTTTAATAGCTACAAGTTCTGCTGTGAATGTTCAAGTGTTGTTTGGGAGTTTGTAACCATGAGTAGAATATGGAGTAATCCTTGGATTAGTCCGCTGTTATAGGATAGTTAAAACGTACGCGAACAGATGGGCTTAGACTGGAGGGGGAATGGGGGCTAGGATATTGTTAATCGATATTAGGAATAACAGGACACTTAATATTTCTCATTGAGGGACTCCATTTTCAGAAATCATACCCTTGGATACGGTGTTATTGTTTCTAACCATCATAAGTCTCTTCTCTAGAAAGTTTGCGATGAATTCTGGGATGTTTCCCCTGAATCCCAAACTCTTTTAATATGTCCAGCGTTCTTCTTCTGTATATCATGTCATAAGCCTTTTCGATAACCATAGATATCATCACTGAATGGCGTTTGTTTATCAGACTATCACAGATTTGAGCCTCTATGTTAATTAATTGGTCCATGGTGGAGTGGAAATGTCTGAATCCACTCTGGTAAGGTGAGATTATTTTGTTATTTTCTAATATCGAATATAATCTATTTTTGATTTTCCCCATTAATTTACCCATGGTATTGGTTAGCGATATTGATCGATAGTTTTCTGGTAATGCCGGGTCTTTACCTCGTTTCAATATTGGAATCACAATGGCTTCTCTCCAGCTGTCGGGAAAGACTCTCTTTACCCAGATCATGTTGAAAACTTTTAATAAATACTCTATATCACTCGCAGGTAGATTTGACAGCAGTTTATTAGGAATGCCGTCCGAACCTGGGGCTGTGATTTTACATTTTTTTAGTATGTTTTTAAGTTCTGTCATTTTGAACTCATCGTTAATCATTGTTAATTCGCTGCCTTTTATTTTATGTGGTTGATCAACATCAACATTAGGGAGGTTTTCTTTATACAGGGTGTCCCAAAACTACTGTAGCATCGGGAAATGGGGGGTTCCTGGGGTGATTTGAAGCAACATTTTCCTTTGCAAAAATGTCCGCCGGGGCTTCGTTTAGGAGTTATTAACGAAAAACACTGACCAATCAGAGCGCGACCTAGACGCGTGTTGGCAAAGATGATACGGCGCGCCAGACGGATCCCCTCGCTGGAGCGTTAGCGGTTCACCGCGAAGAAGAAGTGAACAAGTGAAGGAGTAGGCAATTTAGAATTACGTATTGTAAAAACTTACTTATTTAGCCGTTCCACTTGCTGCTTGGAAGTGTGGGTCACTGGGCCAGTCGGTGACGAACTGCACAGCTGGCCTCAGGTATACGAGAGTGCCGAACGGTAAGGAACGTATGGTCAGGTCAACGAACCGCAGAGCTGGTGGTGAATAATAGGTATACGACAATTAAGGCCAAAGGGATGCGCGGTGAAGTCAAAGATCCGGACGTTCACTTTCATTGTTCAAACGATAAATAAATCGTATGATTCTTTCATACAGATGCCATGAAATTTTTCCACACTCGCGATCACTGTTCACACTTGTCACCACATAGCTATGCACTAATAACAATTCCAATGTCACTTGTATTACAGTACAAATCACAATAACGAGGTAATGAAATCAGGATACGGCGGTTTTCGTGCATTTGTAGTAAAAATTAGTAGGTGCAGTTTAAAACAGTAGAGGGATTAAAATAATTAAAAACTCCAATGTATTCTTTTCAACTTGTTCACATGATGAGCACACGCGTACGATCTTACGGCTAGAACACAAGAGACATCGGCTGGGTTAGGCAAGTCTAAGTCGGCAACCCTCGGGTTGCTTTGGCACCCCTCTCTTACTTTTACACGGAGATTACTTTCGTAATATATTTCCTTACTGATATTGCTGATAGTATTTCCAGTTAGTTGAATACGTTTGTATTTTGTGAATAGTAATTTTTTGGAAGGTAGTTCTTCATCCAATGATTTGGAGGTTGCCTGGGCAGATTCGTTGTCGGTATTGCAGATATCTTTAAGACTTACTGTAGTCGACGAAGATGTTAATGACCTCTTATTACCAGTCGTTGTGTTGCTATTTACTTGTACTTCGTCCCGAGTTTCAGGTGTCAGTGGTTGATTTTCCTTGGTAGAGATTTCTTCAGTTAAATGTGGGGTGTCGAGTGCGGGGGGATTGCTGTGTTGACATGATTCGGTGTTTGAATTGTATGTTTCTTGGTTTTTCGGGCATGCCTTAGCAATGTGTCCTTTTTGATTACAACGGAAACAGTTAAGTGTGCCTGTTGATATAAAGATCCGAAATTATGTTTCTTCGGATTTATCCGGATTTTGAAGGCCAGCTCTCATGAAGGTCAAGTTGGAGGTAGTTGTAACATGATTCTTTTTAAAAATCTTCTCGATGATATCATGTGGGATCGATGGTGAAACATTAGATAATATAAACGCCTGTGCAGGCGTTATTAATGGTCTTATGTTGAGCTTATTGTTATTGATTTCGATATTCTTGTGTTTACTTAGTAGTTCAGTAACTGTGTTCTTTGTATCGAGGTATATGCAGATTCTGTTATTAGCTATCCGGGATATAAACCGTATGGCGTTTAGGCTTATTATTTTGCCGAGAGCATCTATATAGTTGTTTAATGTTGCTCCTTCCATTGAATCGGTAATAACCGCTTGGTCTCGTTTTGGGAAAACTCCTTTAGGTACCGTAGAGGCGTATGACTTTCGGTTTGCTTGTACTTGTGATGATGGTACTTCTTTGGTTTGATTAGTTTGGGTGTGAGTCCAGGGGGGAAGGTCCGAAACCTTCCCCTGGTGGGGATTTCCTCCGCTCATGTGTCAATCACCCACGAGCTTCAGACACCAACACGCATGTGCACACGTATGCACGTACACACTATCACTTTCCACACACTATGAAATCACTATGACACTTCGGAACTTGCTAAGTAACTCGCTCACAATAACACTTCGGAACTCGCACACAATAGACAGTGCGTTCTACCGGTACGGTGGCTTGAGCCGAACTGAAATAATAATTTATTAACGACCAAAAAAGCAAATCATTTTTCTACACACGAGAAAACAGACGTCTTCACTGTACGAAAAACAGACTCGAAGAAAAAAAAAACAGAACGTTGCAGGCGATAGAGAAATCTGTCGCCCACTTGAAAATACGGAAAAACCCCAAGCCTGTGTCACGTAAAATGTACGAAAGATTTTGAAGATACAAATATAGATTTATTAAGACGCAGTTACAATACGGAGGTTCAGTCAAGATGGACTGCCCTGGGAATGTTCCCATACTTATAGCTAGTCTTTTTGATGAGTAGTGCTTTTTTTGGTATTGATTCGGTGAATGCTGTCGTGAGCATGTGATATTGCAATGGAGATGCAGTTTTGGACCTTCGGCGAATGCTATCGTGTGCATACGAATTGGGAAATGCCATGGTGTTGCCATGGAGATGATCCGGCATATTTCGGGTGTTACACCTGCATCGTTTATTGCCCTGGCCTTTGGGTACGAGAAATACCAAGTCTATGTTGTCCGATGACATCTTGGCTTTTGTTGTTTTATATTAAGAGAAAGTTACAGTTTTTCTCATTTAAACTAAATTCATTTTTGCACATAGGCAGTTGCACTATTATTGCTAATAATCTAACAGTTTTTAATCATTTCTTTTTCTCGATATTTAATTGTATGTATTTAATAATAATGTTGCAAAGTTATTATTTATTTGCATTGGATCCAGACCACATAGAAGTCCCCCATTAACAATTGCTCGTACTACATCTTTGTACAGGTAACCCTCCTATAACGTGTTGTGTGAAACCGTGTTGTATGAGACCCAGAGCCAGTACAAAAAGGGGGATTGCGTTCCGGAAACTTATTAAAAATAAATTTTTTTAAAAATTCTACGTAAACAACTTAATTTTTATTAAAAATATAAATGCATGTACAGGGTGTAAGAAAAGTAATGGTCATCCGTCCTAGGGGTGAATTTACACCTCTGGATCGGTGGACATTTGTAAAAGAAACTTGCCGCAAAGTTTATAATAATGAAAATTGTTGTTGAAGTTTTTTTCACGTTAATACCTTCTACTCATCGAGAAGAGAAAAAGTCTGAAAGGAGCCATATGCCGCAAACAAATAGTTATTGAGATATAAACTGTTGAAGTTTTTGCAAAATTTGATTGTGTGGCGTTATACGTACAGACAAAAGCCTACTACTACAGTTCACCCGACCGTGTCGATGAGACAGAACATGATCGTGTGCGTGCTTCGAACACGTTAAGCGCCAAGTCTGTTTTGCTTGCCTTTCCGTTCAGGCCATAGTCAACCGTCAAGGCGCGGCCTGAACAGAAAGTGTAGCGCCGGTCCCTAGAGACCGGCGTGGCGCTTGACGTGTTAAAGAGAGATTCAAGGCTAGGCCCGTACCAAGTCATCGTCTGTTTCCCTACCCATTCAGATAATAAATTTAAAGTTGCAAAATATGAAAGTAAACCTTGTATCCATTGTTATACATAAGAATACTAATCCAATAGTATAAAATACTAACGTAAAGTAGACTTACAAATTTTCCAGGGTCTTCTATTCCTTTGGCGGATCCATAACATATGGCTGTTTTCAGACTTTTTCTCTTTTCGATGAGTAGAAGGTATTAATGTGACAAAAACTTTAACAACAATTTTCATTGTTATTGTTACGTCCTAAGTGGACTCTTTTATATAATAATTATTAAATTAGGAGATAGAACGCGGTTTTGAACCTACCTGCATACACCGGCTACGGTTCGGGCAATTGAGGACTTTTGGATAATTTTGAAATCGGATTAAAACAATTCTTAAACTTTTGTTTTTTGATTGAAAAAAATATATTTTTGCTCAGATTACGGATACACGTATAGTTATTAGGAGTAGACTTAATTTTACTGTTGAGATGATTCAGGGGAGATCTCGGTGGTGTGGGTTGTCAAATCTGGCGACGATGTAGCCTCAGGACCTCTTCTGGATTTGGATGATGATGATGATGTAGTTGTTCGGAACTTCACAATTTTCTCGCCAATCCTCTTGTCAACAATACACATTGCTCATCGGTCCCTTCTCCATACTCTATGTGTTTATTAATCGTGTCTGCGTTAACGCTTCCACTGCGACGATCCGATCCATCGCAGTTTATTTGACTATCGATCTTTTTTGGAACCATTCCTCACACTTTCCACCGAAGAGTTCATCTTACAAGCGGCTCATACAATAATAATCTTAGGTTTTATAATTTATATGAAGATTAATCAGTATTAATACTAATAAAAACAAAATAGATTTCGCAGCGCCTCGGCTTGATAGATAGAGCTTCTCCGAACCTACAGCAGAGTTTTGTTTGAAATAAAATAACATGAGTTGGTAACCCTATAAGTTAGCTGCGAAATGTATCTCATCTTTCCTCTTATTCTATCGCTGGCAACCCAATACATCGTTCGAGAATTTAACAATCAGTGGTTTGATAATACTTATAAAAATGATACATTAAATTCGTCAATTATTATTATTGGGTGGACCACCGGACGTGACATTATAAAAAATTTTGCGGCAAGTTTCATTTAGAAATGTCCACCGAACCAGACGCGTAGATTCACCCCTAGAACGGATGACCATTACTTTTCTTACACTCTGTACAGCACAAAACAAAAAATATAATTTCAATTTAACCCTTTGCACTCCATGCTATTTTAACTCGGAAGTTAAACATTTCTTCCGACCTACAATATTTCCTTTCGCTCTGACTTTTTACGTGGATATGAAATTGTTGTTCTAATTGATTAGGTACCGACATATTTAATAATGTAAACAATACTTCGAATAATGATACAGCAATTTTTAGTAGCGCCTCAGAGTCACCGCTCGAGTGCTAAGGGTTAACGTAACTTTAATTTAATAAATTTCTTCGTTGTCACTGCTCAGTATAATCAACCGAGAACGTTTTTTCGGTGGAATGATATCGCCTTCACTTTCAGAACTTTTTTCTTCATTTAAAGTTTTAGGATCTTCTTCCCTCTTTAAAAAATCTGTAATTTTACTTTGCTTGCTGGTTCTTACCAGGTCATTGTACATTTCTCGGTATGGAGCTAGACAGTTTTGCAGCTTCCTTTTGAATTTTCGGCTTCTTTCAGCGGAAGGGACTGCATTCAAGAAAAATGACTCGAAATTTTCAGCTAAGCTTAGGTCTTCTTGTAATTTTTTTAATGTTAAATTATTAACTGCACAATCTTCATCAGTGCTAGTGTCCTCAGAATCGATTTGATGTACAGCTTCGCATGCCATTTCCATCAAATCCGCTTCGTCAACTTCTTCTTCCACTAATAAATCTTGAACGTCTTCAATAGCCATATTCACAAAACCTTCGCCCCCGATTGATTTAACAAGTTCTAATATGCCACCAATTTCATTTTCTGACGATTGACGCATGTTTTCTATGTCAACTGAAGAAGGCCATATCTTCTCTAACCTGCATTTAATGTTGATGTTTTCAGTTCTTTCAGCGACAAAGATTTGATGTGCTTGATTGAAAATTTCTTCCACGCTTCTATTACACTAATTGATTTTGGATCGGTTACATCTAAAATCCACTGTAATGTTCTTCTTATGTAATACGTTTTAAAGGTATAAATAATACCTTGATCCAATGGTTGGTGCAAAGAAGTAGTATTAGATGGTAGGAACAGTATTTTGACGTTGGGATGATTCAAATCTTGTGGGTGACATGGAGCATTATCTAATAGTAATAGCGCCTCGAAGCTCAAATTTTTCTGCCTTAAATAACGTTCAACGTTTGGCACAAAACAATTTAAAAACCAATCTTTAAATAAATTTCCAGTTACCCAAGCTCTTGGATTTGCTTTCCAATATATCAGTAAGGTGTTCTTATTTACGCCTTTACGTGCACAAGGATTTAAAGATCTATAAACTAGCAAAGGTTTTGTCATAAAGTCCCCCGACGCATTACTGCACAAAAGTAGCGTTAGACGATCTTTAGACACCTTAAGTCCGGGTGCAGTTTTTTCTTTTTTCGATATAAAGATTCTACTGGGCATTTTTTCCACCAAAGCCCAGTTTCGTCGGCATTGAAAACTTGATCTGTTGTGTATCTTTGCTCTTTTATAATGTTTTTTGAATTTTTTCTGGATACGTCCTAGCAGCTTGACGATCAGCCGACGCATATTCTCCTTGAATTATTATGCTATGAATTGAAAAACGCTTTTTTAATTTTTCGAATCAACCTTTACTTGCCACAAAATCTGGGTTGACAGAGGATTCTTTAAGGTGTTTGTAAATTTTGAGTGCTTTTTATTTAATGATAGTACCATCCAATGGAATTCTTTTTTGACAGCTATCATTAATTCAAATGTTGAGTGCCTTTTCCATCTTCTCAATTATTGGCGCCCGGGGGCGAGCTGCACATTTTGCGAATGTCGAAGATCCTGCAGCAACTGCACTTCTTATTTCTTTTACATTTTTCTGAATAGTCCGGACTTCATTCTTAATTTTACTTCATTCAAATTAAGACTTTTTCAAATGTGAGATGCTTTTCTCCTTTTAAAAGACAATCCAAGATTTGTATCTTTACTTCGAAAGAAATAAATTTCCTCTTAAACGTTGTTTTTTATCTTTATCGGACATGGCTTGGGACTGAAACTTAATGTCTTAAAGACGAAAAAGTTATTCTTTAACACACCGTGGCTCGACGCCGACTGCCGACCAGCAGCGTGAGATACTTTTATTTGCAGGTCACGGAGATGAAAAGAAATACTTTCCGCAACACTCTATCTTTGAGACGGCAAGCCTCGCTCAGAACCCCTTCCCCCTATCCCAACGAAGAACTCCTCAAAACGCTCCAGTGATGTCGAGACGCTGACGGGTCTGCCGATCGGTGTCCCACTGCGATGAGCGACGCCTGCCCACCCTGAGTGTAACTTATAAGGGGAAGGCACAGCCTTGTCATCACAGATTTAGTTGAGACTTTATAGAGTTATAGATCTCGTTCCCCTGATTTCGAATATACCCTATTATAAGGGCAACTATCCAGTAGTTTTCGAGATATTTGCAAATTAAAGTTCTATGGACGTAACATGTCAGTTCAGTACGCCATCTTATCAAGCAGTGCTGTGGCGTAGCGGCAGCGAGCTAAACTGCTACGCTGTAGGCCGGGGTTCGAATTCCGTCGTGATAACTTTTTTTTTCTATATTTTCGATATATTTTTATTAGCGAAAGGGTTAAGTGAAGATGATACTTATTATTTTATAGGAGAAACATTACATCTATTACTACATACACAAAAGATAATAATTATAAAACTATAGGATTTTAAGAAAAATGAGGGATCCGCCGCGCCAGCGGGAATCGAACCCGGGCCTTTCTGCTAGTAACCGATCGGCTAACACGCTCACCCACAGAACCCTCCCATTATTCCTAATCTCCGTACGGTATTTTGTTGGTCTGGGGAGTCCTGATCCCACAAAACAATAATTATATTAAAATAATACATAATGTAAGAGATGAGCGGGACGAATGCAGTGAGTAATTGCAAGAAATTTATTGCCTAATCAACACGTCTTCTCGTAATGCCGGGTCGAACAAGACAGGCCGTCTCTGCTCGATACCGATCATCGCTTCTTTTAATCGTTCATCGACCGTTTTCTTCTCCGTTTCACTTTCATTCTTTTCTCCGATCGGTTTTCCTTTTTCCCGACGGATCGATGCGGGACAATGTACAGTTCACTCATATTTCGCTTGTAGACAATCGGCTTAGAATCTACACAGTCTACAGCTCTACAATAAGAAACAATAAATGATATAATAGAAGAAACTATTACTACAAACGCAAAAGATAATAATTATAAAACAATAGTAATATTCAAATAATACACATAATATACAATTAATAATGTAATAAATAGCAATAAAAGCGGTCAAATATGTCTTGCCATCACGCTTCCTGTAGTTTGTATAATACCAGTCATACATGAAAGCAAAAGAAGTAATAGAATATAAAAAATATACATGACGTAGAATAAATATAGAAATCGAATACAATGCTAACAATTTTTGTTATGTGCAACAATGGTACTTATCGTAAAAGTAAGAAAAACATAATGTACTAAAACATTTTACATACAGGGTGTCCCAAAACTCATGTTAATGCCGAAAATGGGAGGTTCCTTGGGTCATTTGAAGCGACATTTTCCTTTACAAAAATGGCGACTGCGGCTTTGTTTAGGAGATATTAACGAAAAACACGGACCAATCAGAGCGCGAGTTGGACCGGCGCGCCGGGAGGCGAGCGTTGTCTTTACGCTGCGCCGCGATGTCGCAACAAACAAGAGTTTCTCGATTATGTGCCCGATTTCAATGAGCTTTGGATAT
>CM052212.1:20585597-20623160 GCA_028454225.1 Lasioglossum leucozonium
AAAAAATCTAACCATTGCATTTTCTATTCGTCGGTTGAAGGTAACTTACTCTATATTTTCCTATGTATAACATATTGCAGGCATTTACTGGGTTGCATTTATTTACACAAATCTTTGTAAAACGCATGAAACGGGTTTAATAAATAATAAGTAATTAAACCTTTATTTTCATTCAAACATTATCGGCTATATTCCTTACCGTAATTTTTTAATAAAAAGCTTTAATTTAAATTTCTCGCTTTTCTCGAAATTTTCCGTTTCGCATAATATCTCAAATGACTTAAAAAATCAAATAACTAATTATTATTATCTTATTTCTATTAATAGTTCCACTTTTACATAGAAATTATTTTCGTGTGAAAGTTTGAAGTGATTATCTGTTCGGTTTTCGTCAAGCGTTTTCCCGACCCATAATTTCTAATTGACTTTAACACAAAAGTTGGTTAGTAAATAATACTTGACAATTTTGAGCACCATCCTACGAAAAATCAAAACGCAGTAGTTAGTAGGTAGTATTTGTACATATAGGTATATGCAGGGTGTCCCAAACTCCTTCAACTTCCTGAAATAGGCGGTTCGCATGGTCATTTAAAGCGACATTTACCTTTTGCAAAATGTCCGCCGGGACTTCGTTAGGAGTTATTAACTAAAAACACAGACCAATCAGAGCTTCCCCTACATACGTGTTGGCAGAGGTGGTCCGGCGCGACAGGCGGATCCCCTCACTGGAGCGTTAGCGGTCCGCCACGAAGGAGAACTGAACAAGTGAAGGAGTAGAAATTTTGAATTATTTATTGTAAAAACTCACTTATTTAGCAGTAAATCCACTTGCTGTTTGGAAATGTGGGTCACTGGCCCACTCAGTGACGAACTACACAGTTGGCCTCAGGTATACGACAGTGCCGAACGGTAAGGGACGTACGGTCAGGTCAACGAACCGCACAGCTGGTGGTGAATAGTAGGTATAAGACAATCTAAGGCCCAAGGGATGCCCGGTGAAGTCAAAGATCCGGACCTTCACTTTCACTGTTCAAACGATAAATAAATCGTATGATTCTTTGATACAGGTGCCATGAAATTTTTCCACACTCGCGATCACTGTTCACACTTGTCACCACATAGCTGTGCACTAATAACAATTCCAATATCACTTATATCGCAGCACAAATCCCGATAATGAAGTAATGAAATCAGTAGACTGTGGTTGTCATGCATTTGTAGCAAAAATGAGTAGGTACAGTTTAATACAGTAGAGATTAAAATAATTTTAAATCTCCAATGTATTATTTTCAACTTGTTCAAACGATTAAAGTAAAAATCAAATATCTGCTTGGCTTCTGTCGCTTGCAACAGCAGCAGCCAACTTTTATTTTGCATGAAAATCCGCAGTCTAGCGATTATTACTATTAAAAACACACATATTAGCAACCGTGCGTTTTGTATTGATTACTTTTTGCAGATTTTCTCTCTACCACGGCTCGAACGACGTCTCGAAAGTCTAGGGAGATCATTATGCGTGACAACAATGCACGCTGTAACACGCTTACGAAAACGATGGTGTGGATATACGAAAAACAGGATACGAGAAGGACTGCTGTAAGACTAGAATTTATGGCAATCACATGTTTCGGGATTCCTGCAGATTGGTACGCAAAGTCAATGGGTAACTATTCAAATATGTCGTCCGTCGTTCTTTCAAAAAGTTTCTTAAAAGAGGTGTAGAACAATAGGCACCCTTGTGGCTCGCGGACCTGACATTTCTACCTCTTGATGGATAAAAAGCCGGACAACGTTTTCAAACAGTTACCCATTGACTCTGTGTACCAATCAGGAATGTAGGAATCCCGAAACATGTGATTGCCATAAATTCTAGTCTTATAGCGGTCCTTTTCGTATCCTGTTTTTCGTCTATCCACCGCATCGTTTTCGGAAGCGTGTTACAGCTTGCATTGTTATCACGCATAATGATCTCCCTAGACTTTTCAGTAAAATCTTGCATAAAACCTGCGTCGTTCGAGCCGTGGTAGAGAGAAAATCTGCAAAAAGTAATCAATACAAAACTCACGGTTGCTAATATGTGTGTTTTTAATAGTAATTATCGCTAGACTGCGGGTTTTCATGCAAAATAAAAGTTGGCTGCTGCTGTTGCAAGCGACAGAAGCCAAGCAGATATTTGATTTTTACTTTAATCATTTGAACAAGTTGAAAATAATACATTGGAGATTTAAAATTATTTTAATCTCTGTACTGTATTAAACCACAGTCTACTGATTTCATTACCTTATTATCGGGATTTGTGCTGCTATACGAGTGACATTGGATTTGTTATTAGTGCATAGCTATGTGATGACAAGTGTGAACAGTGATCGCGAGTGTGGAAAAATTTCATGGCATCTGTATGAAAGAATCATACGGGTTATTTATCGTTTGAACAGTGAAAGTGAAAGTCCGGATCTTTGACTTCACCGTGCATCCCTTGGGCCTTACCGTTCGGCACTGTCGTGTACCTGAGGCCAGCTGTGTAGTTCGTCATTGAGTGGGTCAGTGACCCACATTTCCAAGCAGCAAGTGGATTTACGGCTGAATAAGTAAGTCTAATTCAAAATTTCTACTCCTTCACTTGTTCACTTCTTCTTCGCGGCGGATCGCTAACTCAGTGATGGGATTCGCCTGGCGCGCCGGAGCATCTTTGCCAACACGCGTCTAGGTCGCCCTCTGATTGGTCCGTTGTTTTCGTTAATAACTTCCAAGCGAAGCCCCGGCGGCCATTTTTGCAAAGGAAAATGTTTCTTCAAATCATTCCAGAAACCACCTATTTCTGGGAGTTGAAGGCGTTGTGGGAGACCGTGTATATAGGAACTGGTGACATGTCAGGTAGAAGCGGGAAAGGTCTTGACATCTTGTGGCAGGCGTAGAAAGGTAGCCGCAAGTATATGTTCAAAATAATTACCTCTTTCCTCAACGCACTTAATAATTCTTTGTTTCAATTATTCTCTAACTTTGCTCAACATTTATCTTAGCACAAGCTTGGCGTATTCTGACTTTCATGTTTCCACGAGTCGGAGGCTTAATGGGCATTATACAGTTTTTAATGAGCGCCCACAGAAAGTAGTCGTGTGATGTTAAATCCGGCGAATGGGGCGGCCAGGCTACAGGACCTAATCGATCTATCGACTTTTCTGGAAAGATTCAATGCTGTTTGAGAGCGTATAGCATAGTACTTAGGTGCACCGTCATGGTGCATCCATATAACGCGCCTTTTATTTAAAGGTACTTCTTCACACAATTGGGCTAGTAAATTGTACAAGAAGTTAACATAAACTTGCCCAGTTAAATGTTCTTCGAAAAAGTGCGGGCCAATGACAAAATAAAACAAAGTATGAATAAAACCATCACACCTTTTCTGCATTTTCCTGCAAGTTTGACCTTGAATGACCCTGGGTCATAGGTCACTGAACTCATCTTAAAACGCACTATTTGATGGTGGATGAAAAAACATATCATTTCATTTAAAACAAGAAATTTGACCTTCACCTCAATTTGGCGTGTCCACTGGGCAAAATAAAGGTCTGACCACATGATGCCCGCCTCGGTACTAAACAATTTTCATCTGAAACATTTTGCGTATAATCAATATTTTTGGAGATATTCGACTGTAACGCTTTACAAATTTTCACCCTGTATATACAGTTACGGACAAAAGTTTCCGAACGCTATTAATTTTAATTTTAAATAAATCTGATTACTTACATCGATAGAAACTTCAATAGTCTACAAGAATTCATCTTTACAAAAAATATTAATTTATTGGTTAAGGATTTTTTCTACGTCTCAAAATTTTTAAAACTGTTGATTTCGATATTTGCAACAGTTTTGAACTTGCTCCAATCGACATTTTATCCTTGTCACTGTTGCGTAATTGGTATGAGACGATGAGAGAGATTATACAGGGTGGTCCGTTTAAATAAGAACACCTAAATATCTCTTCAGGTTATTGTGATGCAAAAATTATTTGTTACGTAATGTGCATGGTGTCAATGGACCAAATATGTGGCACGAATATTTTTTTTCCGAGGGTCATTTTTTTTTGGAGTTGTCAAGGTTATCGATGTTTTTTGTACATAACTACATTTTTTTTATTGCTTCGTGTAACTGATGGACAAATACATTCAGATATGTATAAAACATGACCTTGATTCTTGAAAATTAAAATTATACCTAGAACTGACGTTAAATATCTTCGGCCACGACTCCTGAACCTATGAATGCGAAGAAAATATTTTTTATCACACTAAGAATATCGATCAACAGATGTGTGTATGTGTTAACTGTTAAAACAACACTCACGTTCTCTTAAGTCATCATCAGATATGTTCAAAATGGTGTCCTTCTACGTTGACACATTTTCTGAAACGTGCAATGACCGACTGTACAGATCTTTCAATTGTTTCGGAATTAATATCAGCACAAGCTCTAACTATTTGATTCTTCATATCCTCTGGAGTAGTTGATCGTTCATTATAAACTGTTTGTTTCAATTTTCCCCACAAAAAAAGTCCATTGGTGTGAGATCTGGTGAACGCGGTGGCCATCCTAGAACTCCGGTACGACCAATCCATCAATTTAGAAATTTTAAATCTAGAATTTGTTTGACAAGGCGTGTAGAATGAGCCGGACAACCGTCATGCTGATACCACATTCTTAAACGTATATCTAGTGGTACATCATGAACAAGCATTTGTAGCTCATTTTGCAAGAATGTTGCATGCTTTTCTCCCTTTAAAGTACCGTTTATGAAATGAGGACCAATTATTTGATTATTTAATATGCCACACCGGACATTTACACTCCACGGTCTTTGTTTATCCACTAATCTTAGCCAGTGTGGATTGTCAGTTGACCAATAATGCATGTTTCTTAGATTTAACTGTCCATGGTTGGTGAAAGACGCTTCATCAGTAAATAGTACTCTTTTAAAAAATGATTCGTCATTTTTGTATTGCTGCAAACCCCACCGAGAAAAATTCATATGATTTACAAAATCTGTTCCCTGAAGGTCCTGATGTAACGATAGATGATAGGGATGAAATTTTTCTTCTTTCAATATCCGTATTATGCTTGTTTTAGAAATGCCAGTTTCACGCTCGAGTTGTCTTAAACTCACTTGTGGAGTTTCCTTAATATAAAATGTAATTGAAGAAACCATACTGAAAATGCCATTAAATAAACTATAAGAGGAAATACCTGATCATATAAAAGTAATGATAAGGAACAGAAACAAAACGAGAATGATCTGGTAACGATACAGACTAGATCACATAAAAGAAATGATGTACAAACAAACTGCAGAAATTAGAAAAGCCATTTATCAACACAGAAATTTCGAATGAAAGCGGAAATTCAAAAAACTGAATCCAAGAGATAATTCCGTATGGAAGATGACCAATAATAACAATGAAGCCATAACGGACCAAGCTAGCAGACCAATTTGAGAAAGTGCATAACATAGATCTAACAACCAAAACTACATAACAAGAGAAGATAACCGAGGAAGTCAAAAATTTCCTTGAGGAAGAAGCAAAGGAAGGACCAACCAAATTCTACACATCACCAATAGAGATCTACACGATTATGAAGCATCTACCAAGAAGGAAAGCAACAGGAGCCGATGGAATACAAAATATTATACTAAAAAATCTATCCAGGAAAGCAATAGTACAAGTAATGTACATAATAAATGCTGCACTGAAACAACACCATTACCCATCAAGTTGGAAAAAAGAACCATCGTACCGATTCACAAAACAGGGAAAAAGGAAACAGAACCAAGCAGCTACAGACCAATAAGTCTTCTACCCACAATGAGTAAATTCCTTGAAAAAATACTACATGACAGACTAGACAGATTTGAACAAAAAAACAAAATCATAATAGATGAACAATTTGGATTTAGGGAAAAACATAATACATATAGCAGGTAACAAGAATTGCAAACGACATCTCAATTGGTTTTAATAAAGAAATGGTAACAGTCATGCTCCTACTAGATATAGATAAAGCCTTTGATACAGTATGGTTAAAAGTATACAAATTAATATTACAAAAGTACCCACCCACGCTCATTAAATTCTTAGTTTTGTACCTACATGATAGACACCTTAGAGTACATACAACAGAAGACTGATCAGTGCAGGAGTTCCTCAAGGCTCCGTACTAGGGCCAAAAATGTTCAACGTATACCTGAACGATATACCCAAATTCACTAAAACAAAATTAGCTTTATTTGCATATGACATAGCCATTTACGCACATTCCTACAATGCCATAATAGGTTCCAAGCAAGTACATACTTGAGCTATTCTACAGAAAATGGAAAATATAACTTAAAGCAACCAAAACAGAAGTTATAGTATTTTCAAAGAAAAAGGAACGAACAAACAGAATCTTCCAACCTATAACTGTAAATGCACACAAAACAAGCCCAACAAACACAGTTACCTAGGGGTTCACCTAGTTACAAAATTAACATATGCATGTCACATCAAAGAAAGCATAAGAAAAGCACACTCAATATTTAGGAAACTATATCCACTAATGGTATACAACTCCCACTTAAGGATGCGCAGGGGAGAAAGTAGTGCCCAGTGGTGCCTTTATCGGCGTAGAGGTGAAGTATTGAAGGTACAGTGGCGCCTTCATCGGCGTAGAGGTGAACCACTGCAGATACAGTAATGCCTCTATCGGCGTAAAGGTGGACTACGAATCTGTGACAGAGAGAGGGACATGTGTCACTCGCAGAAAAGACAAAGACAGATACATAACCAACCAGCTAGATTTTTCGAAGCAGTTACAACAGATTTTTCGAAGCAATATTTTTTGATGATTTTCATGTAGAAATATTCTTTATATTATTGTGCAGGGCATCTCAGTGCCCTTTTTTAGAAAAAGTGTACAGAAAAAAATATTTTCTATAAAAACGAACACTTTTATTTTTTATAAAGTTTCAAGAGCCAAATTACAAAAAAGGGCGCTGAGAGGATACGGGGAACAGAACAAAGAATTTTTTAAAAAAAGAATCATGAGAAAATATTGCTTCCTCGCTTCAAAAAATTGTTGTATCATCGTTATGATACTAGGCGATTTGTATGCCAATATGGCTGCTTTAACATCGCGCTTTCCGTCGCAGCGCTGTCACCGTGTCTACTGCTATTCTTTATCGGCGGCCTAAACACGCTTTTAAACTCGGCTCATATATGTCAGAGAGGAGACCTGTATATGTATAACAATTAAACATATAGCACGCACCTCTGTGCCGCATGTACACGGTGATACAAACAGACTTACATATACAGGGTGAATTCGATAAAGCAGGACACCTAAATATCTCCGTTACTTTTCGTTGTATGAAAAAACTGCGTAGGACAAAGTTACACTGTTTGAAGGGCCATATACAGGGTGTCCCAAAACTATCGTTCTTCCGGGAAATGGGGGGTTCCTGGGGTGATTTGAAGCAACATTTTCCTTTGCAATAATGTCCGCCGCGGCTTCGTTTAGGAGTAATTAACGAAAAATACCTAGACGCGTGTTGGCAAAGATGGTACGGCGCGTCAGGAGGATCCCCTCGCTGGAGCGTTAGCGGATCACCGCGAAGAAGAAATGAACAAGCGAAAGAGTAGGCAATTTAGAATTACGTATTGTAAAAACTCACTTATTTAGCCGTTAATCCACTTGCTGCTTGGAAGAGTGAGTCCCTAGGCCACTCGGTGACGAACTGCATACCTGAGGCCAGCTGTCAAAAGATTCTAAGATTGATATGATTTTCATTTATGGAGAAACTCGAGAGTGTTTAAGAGAAGCCGTGCAGTTGTACAAGGACCGATTTCCTAATCGTAATTGTCCATCAGTTTCCGTTTACTCCAATTTGATAAATAAATTCCGTGAAACTGGTAGTGTCGAAAATAAAAAAACGTAGAAAGGGAATATTTTTGAACATTTGGCGTAACAGAAATACATCAAATGAATCTTACACGTTGAATTTTATTTATACCATTTTTCTCGGTTGAAGGTCATTTGAAGGTCATATTGTGTTACATGCATGAATTCTTTATTTTGTCAGCTACAACATTACGTTAACGAAAATATATCATTCCATTTAAAAAAACATCGATAACCTTAAAATCTCATAAAAATGACCTTGAAATTTTTTTTTCCCCTACACCGTTATATGTGGCCCTTCAAACAGTGTAACTTTGTCCTACGAAGTTTTTTCGTACAACGAAAAGTAACGGAGATATTTAGGTGTCCTGCTTTATCGAATTCACCCTGTATAATACTAAAAAAATTAGGTAAAACCGAATAAAATGTACATTATTTACTTTTAAATAAAAAATATATATATGAAAATATAATTTATATATATACAATACACATGTACAATTTGGGGTCCCCTTCTTCCACCGCGAACCCTACCGCGCCTGGGGTCAGCAATATTATTTATATAATACTATTATATAATTACATAAAATATTAGTTCCAGATAGGAAAAAGAAATTAGTGAATAAAACATTAGTTTCGTTTATTGAGTAGTATTAAAGGGTATAGCCGGATAAGATGGTCAAAAGTGCTAGAGCCGAACTACAGTGTTTCCATTGATAAAGGTACCAAGTGTCTGGCCTATAATTCATAATTGTCGCAAAACTTGCAAAAAAGGGCTCTGAGGTGACACGGGGAATAGAACAAAGAATCGTCAGAAAATATTGCTTCTTCGCTTCAAAAAATTGTTGTAACTGCATCGTTATGATACTGGGCGATTTGTATGCCAACATGGCCGCTTCATTTTCGCGCTGTCCACCGCAGCGATGTTGTCGTCTCCTCCGCTGTTGCCGTCTGTCCTGCTGCTGTTGAGCTGATCGTCGGATTACGGATGTATCTGTAGTTCCTTGGTTGGAGAGCATTCGTCAAATTTAATTTGCAAAGATAGATACAGAGAGTAGATGAGAGTGCTCACGCTCGGGTTTTGGCCGTGCCACTTTTTCTTTCGTTTCGACATAGCACCTACACGAACCAGTTTCGACTTAGCCCGTACCAGAACCGTTTTTGACTTTGGCCTGGATCAGAACGTACAGTTTAATTGTTTTATCTGGTTTTACATAAAATATGCAGCTAATATATAAATCCAATATACCAAACATTAATTAATGTAAATTAAATATAATATTAATTATATAATGATAGAAATATTTTCAGTTGCAAACTCTAATTGTAAAAAATAAAAAACCCGGAATAATTTGAAGAAATACAGATTTCATATCAAAGCATTAATTAAATTAAAAAATTAACTTGCATCGTATTGAATACCCCTTCGTATCAAACAATTTTCATGTACATATATTTTTTTCACAAGTTCAAACTTTCACGAAATAAAGGAAATCCTGTATTAAAATGATTTTAATAAAAGAAAAGAAAATAAAAATAAAAGAAAGGATTAAAGAAGTAGACACATTACGGAATAATTATTTTTATTTAAACAAAAAAAGATTGAACAACATTCTAGTTCTGCTTCAAACAAAAAGGAAAATATATATGGTACTACAGTAAAGTCGTAATCTAGCTTCCATCACCAGTTCGTTGCAGGGAAAAAGATTGTGAAGGGAAACTATTTTTTATGACTACGTCGACCGAAAACTTACTCCATTCCGCCAATTAAACCACTAAATACAAGTTAAAATTGTATCGTGTTTAGTGTCATTTTAATCAGAAAAATGTCACAAATAAATTGGTGAAAGTCCCATAAAAAAATGGATAATAAAAAAGTTTTGTTATTGGAACGCGAGTGGCTTCGGTCGCCAAGTGGTGTAAACATGCCGCATAACCTGATACGGGGTCAGGTATGTCAGTGTGAAACCACCTCTAATGTAATTATAAAACTTCTTCATTTTTCATTTTTTTCTTATGAGACTTCCACAAACTTATTCGTAGAATTTTTCTGATTAAAATGACTCTAAACACGATATAATTTAGATTGTATTCAGTGGTTTAATTGACGGCATGCAGCAAGTTTTGGACGTCGAAGAGGACAGTTTGAACAGATGAGAGAAAATTCGAATGAAGCAATGTCGAGAGTTGGCAGCGCGCGTCTCGACAGCTCGACGCGTTCCCTTCAAGGGAGAATCCCGGGCACTTGGGGGTGCAATAAAACGAGGTAGCAAACTTGCTCGCAACAAGGTGTCATTAGAATTTGTTTCTTTGTGATACATGAACGTATCTCGAAAGATTCATGGAAGTGTTTAAAATTGTTGATTTGGTTTCTACGAAAACTACATTAACATAACAATTTCAATCACGGTTATTATGAACAATAGAAACTTATTTGTCCTTTGTATCATCATCGGGAAAAACTATTGTTTTTAAATAATGTATCAATTAACATGAAAATGTAATTTTGTAGTGCAAGAATATTCAAAATGGTTTTCGTCGGAACAATTCGTATATGGTAGCGTAGGGTTTTATAGTTTAAAAATGCTCCAGGTTTCTGTCGACCTAAGGCCGAACGACCGCTGAAATTCGCAGCGGTGATACAACAAGGGAAATTCCAGTTTCAATTGTATTGAGGTTTCACAGTTCCCTTATACCGCCGCGGTGATTATTTGTAGGTTTTAGTGTCCCGTGTAACGACACGGAACTACTCAACAGCCTACACTGCTCAGACTTCTCGGAAGGTGATGGAATTAAATCAAAGAAATGGTACACATGGGTGTAACCTTAAACTCCATATTTCACAACACAATATGGCGGCGCGATCGAGCTCACAGGAGCACGCGCGTTGCTCGATCGGCGGTCGGCAGGCGCTTGTCGACAGAGCTTGTGTGAGAGTCGCTCTCGTGTTTTCTCGCCCGAGGTTGGCGCTGCCAACCTCGTCGGAGCGAAGCGCTAGACTCGCGTCTAGGAGATTTGCGTATGTGGCGCCAATATCCCTACACACTCTCCCTCGAGTGTGCACGGACATTTTTTATGAACTGATCTTACGCCTTGTGAAGGGTTTCTTACACTAATTAACAATCGGTGTGCAACTATACTATACATAAATCTTTAATCTACGGTATACAATGACAGACTACCGCGCGGGTTCGTTCTCGGGGGCGAAATGTACGCGTCTCGTGTTCGCGTAGGTGCGGAGCGTACTGCTCTCGGAAGTGGCTGCTGGACTGCCGGCAGCTTCCGTGTTCGCGTCACGGACGGTGTACGCAGGCTTTACATTTTCCACGGATACGGCGCGCGGTTTCCCATTTACATCAATCTCGATCACTCGGTCATTGATGCGCTTGAGCACTTTATGAGGACCGGTGTAAGGACGGTCGAGAGACTTTTTTATTATCCCGGCGCGCAAGAACACATGAGAACAAGTGTCCATTCCCTTGAACACAAATGCTCTTTTTTTGTGTCGCTGTCCGACGGGTACAGGTTTCACGCGGCGCATATACTGACGGAAATCCTCGACGAATATCTGAGGATGCGTCTGATCTTCGTCTGGGAGGACGAACTCTCCGGGAATGCGCAAGATCGTGCCGTATAAGTAGTCCGCGGGGGAAGACCCGGTGTCTAAAACGTTGCTTCGAAGCCTCAGCATAACGGTAGATAATACGCGCGTCCACGGGTGCTAGTGTGACACATTAAGGCGGTTTTCGGACTGCGGTGCCAACGTTCGACCATGCCGTTCGCGGCCGGGTGGAACGCGGTCGTACGGATCCTTTGGCATCCCGTCAATTGCAAGAGCGCGGTAAACAGACGGGATTCGAACTGACTACCCTGGTCGGTAGTCAGCGTTCGGGTGCGTCATAATGTGAGATCCAGTGATCAACGAACGCTCGAGACACGGTAGTGTCTTCGATGTTGGGTAACGGGATGGCTTCCGGCCATCGGGAAAAACGAGCGATTAACGTTAAATAGTAACGCTGTTCATCTGACAGTGGCAGTGGACCTAGTATGTCCATGTGGGCATATTTGAAACGACCGTCGGGCGCCACAAATTCCGCAGGGATTACACTATTGTGACGCGTTACCCTTCGACTGTTGGCAGTCCAGACACTCCTTAGACCATTTCGATATGTCGCGATGCATGTTCGGCTATACATAGCGCTTTCGGATAACGCGGTCCAAGACTTTAGCGCAGGGATGCGCGGGTTTGTGGAGCATGTCGAACACGCGCTTCCTCGCGGGCGCGGGAATATACTGGCGCAGAGATTCGCCGGTAAGGTCGCAAGCGATGGAAGTGTGGGAGGGGTCCCACCGAATTTTGCGTAGTGACAACGAGTGGTCGGATGAACGCAGCAGCCCTTTCAATTCGTCGTCACTTTCCTGGAGTTTGGACAGTTCGTCCAGCGATATATCTGCGGCGAGACGTAGCGAGTCTGTGGACGATACCGTTTCGATCCGCGACAGAGAATCGGCCACGACATTTTCGGTACCTGGCATGTGCTCAATACGCGTGGTGAACTGAAAAATAAACGACAACTGTCGTAACTGGCGTGGAGATGCCTTCTCAGCTTTTTGACGGAACGCTTGAGGGGCTTGTGATCGGTCAAAATGCTGAATTCCCGACCTTCGAGGAAGTGTCGAAAGTATTTCAACGCCTCATACGCGGCAGTCAGTTCCCGATCGTACGCTGTGTATAATGTAGTTGCGCTGAGCGAGAGTGAATTTCCTAGAGAAAAAGGCTAGAGGATTCCATTATTCCTTGAGATCCTGTTCGAGGGATGCGCTCATACCGAAATCTGAAGCATCGGTCACGATACGCGTGATTGCGTCTGGCGGGGGGGGGGGGGTGCGCTAGCATGGTCGCGTTGGCGAGGTCATCCTTGACCCGGGCGAACGTTTCCTCAGACCTCGGGGTCCAGAGAATCTTGCGTTTATCGTTCTTTTTGGAATCAACTAGATACTCGTGCAAGGGGGCCTGCACGTCGGCAACATGACGGATGCTGCGGCGATAAAAATTTGCCATACCGAGAAATCTCCGAAGGTCGGCAACAGTCCGAGGTTTGGGGAAGTCGGTAATGGCTTTTACCTTTTCCGGCACGGGGCTCGACCCGTGCTGTTCAATGATGTGACCTAGTAATTCGAGAGAAGCTTTCCCGAATTCGCACTTCATGACGTTCAGCCGCAGGGCGTGACTCTGCAGACGCTGCAGGACCACGCGCAGATGTTCATCATGCTTCTCTTGCGTCGAGGACGCGATGAGAATATCATCGATATACGCGAATACAAAATCCAAGTCTTCGAGGGCACGGTAGATGTAGCGTTGGAATGTTTGGCTAGCGTTCCGTAAGCCGAAGGGCATGACGGTATGTTCGTATAGGCCGAACGGGGTGATGACCGCCGTTTTCGGAATACCGCCTTGTGACCGTTATTTGGTTCTTTTCGAGATTTCTTCTCGATAGGGCGATCACGACCCTTGATTGACTTATCTAGATAAGTCTAGATTAGGTCTAGATAAGTCTAGATTAGATCTGGGTTAGTCTAGATTAGTCTAAATTAGATTTCCAGGCACTGGAAAGCGGAGAGTGTTTGGGTCTTTGTTAAGAAAGCTAGACGTAATTCTGGTAGAATTGGAGTATATTCTGATATGACGAAGAATTCGTACTGTACGGATGTTTTAATAACGTTCGAACAAAGCCTAACGAGAACGGCGATAGATGAGTCGCAATCAAATAACAAATTTTAAGGGACCCTGACGTAGACGGCGTCAGCTCGTTCGCAAAGCGAAATTCACAGGAACCTAACGTTTACGGCGTTAGGTAGGACTCAACATCTGGGTTCGGTATTTTATTTAGAACGCAGTCGGATAGTCGTAACATCCGCGTATCATGCCGATTACTCGGGATGGGAACGTGAATTACAACACGTTAAAATATCTTAATCGTCTGCCACACCAAAAGAGTTCAGTCTTCTACACAATGTGGATTCGAACGAACTCCGGTGTTGGAAGAACGATTTCGATATTACTGTATCCCGTGTTGTAGCGACGCGATTTCAGACCGCTCTGACCCGATACAAGGATCGTCGTAACACTCATATACCATGCCGATTGCTCGGAATAAATACACAAATGACAACGCGTTAAATATCGCTATCATCTGCCACGCCGAAGGAGTTCGTCCGTCTGCCCTTCGTGGTTTCGAGCGGACTCTGGCGTTGGAAGAATAATATTGATACAACTTAATCCTCGTTTCCGCTTGCGCGACGTACGGACCGTTTTTACCCGACGATTATCCCGAACGATCAAGGACCGCTGTAACACCCATGTACTGTAACCGTTCTTTACTCTATTTATTACTTCGCCGGATCAGTGACACGACCCGGAATATCGTTTCTCAAGAATTGGTAAACGATTATTGTTCGTGCCTCTAGGCACTGGAAAGCGGAATGGCTTGAAAGGGCTTAATGAATGTTATAGAATTGTCGATGGGTAAACAAACAGCGTATATGCTGTGTATGCTCCGGAGATTACAATGTTTCTCGTCCGTACGGATTGAAACTTTCGTGTTTACGTTAACACGTATGGGACGGCAAGCACATCCATGAAACAATGGTACGGAATTCGAAGAATCCGCCTAAGAAACGCGACTACCAACAATCGCTTACGCTTTGTTTCGGCTCAGACGCGCGTATCGTGACGTCACATCTACCACGTGTACCTAAATTGATCTATCCTAATCCGGCCGCAACGTCGGTATTGACAATCGTCAATGCTTCGCTGTAAATTCGTAATATATCACGAATTATGACCCGTGGTTTCTCTGATCCTTTGAACGAACAGAATGTCCTCGATGCTCCTGCCAAAACCCTCGGGAAGAGCAACAGACACCTGCCGCCAGAAAATTCACGGACGCGTATGCGGAAGATAACTGATCGTCGGCAAGACGCGAATACGCGGCTTGGGCAACTCCTCGATCCCCGGACGTTCCTACGAAGTCCTTGTGCTAATCAGAGAGTCAATCACGGTCGATGTTTTTATTGACAAATGGAATACGCGACGATCCTGCTAGCACCCACGGGAGGAGCAAACGGCACCTATCCGCCTGAAACCTTTCAGGAACGTGTGCAGAAGATAATGAATTGTCGGCAGGGCACGATTTCGTGGCCTGGGCGACTCCTCGATCCCTGGACAATCCTATGAGCTCCTTGGGAGTTTTATAGACTCACGTGCACTCTTAACATCACTAACGAGATAGAATGCAACGGAACCCGCCTGTCAATCGTATTCACCGTTAGGTGTGCAAGAGATTATATGAATTTATCGAAATTACACGAAGTTGATGCCGATCCTCGGACGGATTACGTGACGGAAATTCGCTCGTTAGGCGACGCAAGTCTCAGGATTTTTCACCTGTCACAATGTTTTCGAGGCTTCGTGACCCATGTGCTATCATTACGTTTAAATTGTTTCCTTTCTATTAGTATCACCAAACCTCTGTTTCTTGCTTCGTGTTTGAGTCACGCGCTTCGCGACGCGGTACGGATTTCTGAGCCGAATATACGCATATTTAATTAAACGACAAGACATTATAAAATCAACGTAGAATGCGAAGATTACTCTTCAGAGCGATTTTTCAACGATCTAGACCGCGACCACTTCTGGTTTTAACAATTCCGAACTCTGTAACTAAAATCTAAAGAAAACAGTAATTCGCAGAACGATATTACTAATGAATTTGAATGTGAGCCACTCCGGGCTTATAGACTCCGTGTCTCAACGCAAACGCCACTCGTTTCGCTAATTACAATTTTAAATTCGCATTTCGCGATATGATAATTTAGAGCGCGGTGACTACTGCGTGCTTACAGGATCGCGTCCAGACGCACAGTGATCTATCCACCGCTCGCATCGATCTCCTTCGATCGCTATCGAGTGGGGATCGATGCGTGCGCATCCTCTACCGCGGATCGCTCCCGCGGTCCTTTTCTATAACAAAGAGAGCGCTCTACGCAGTGTCACCATGCGTGAATTATCTTATGTGTGACCGACATGGTCACAGTACCATGCCGATTTCTCAGGATAAATACACAAGTGACATCGAGTTAAATATCTCGGTAATCTGCCACGCCGAAGGAGTTCGTTCGTCTGCACTTCGTGGTTTCGAACGGACTCTGGGGTTGGAAGAATAACCTTGATATAACTAAATCCTTGCTTTCGCGACGCGACGCGCAGACCGCTCTGACACGACGACTGTTTCGGTAGATCAAGGACCGCTATAACACTCGTGTACCATGCCGATTACTCGGAATAAATACACGAATGACAACAAGTTAAATATCTCAATGATCTGCTACGCCGAAGGAGTTCGTTCGTCTGCACTTCGTGGTTTCGGACGAACTCTGGCGTTAGAGGAATAATTGTGATATAACTTAATCCTTATTGTCGCGGCGAGAGAATTTACGGCAGACCGTTCTGTTTGACTTCCGCATGCCTGAACAAGCGGGCTTAGTCACCCGTTCGGTTATCCGCGTCTCGTACCTTTATAATTTTGACTGCTGCGCTGGTCCGCGATATATTCACGGCCTAACAATATTTCCAGTGCCCTAATGTAGTTTGCATTAGCAGCTCCTCAGTTTGAGGCGCGTACTAGACGAGGGTAACCCAGGCGGTTTAACTAAGTCACCAAGTCAGTTTGACTTCCCGTTCTCGCACCGGTTTTCGGAATCCTTAACGACGGTTGCTTCTCGAACCGTTCCCAGACGCAGAGTGTTCATCATTTGTCGCGCATCGACCTCCTTCGATCTAGATCGAGAGGGGGATCGATGCGCGCGCATCTCTTGCGCGGTGCGACCTCGCGATTTCGCTGGAATATCGATATTATATGTCGTGGTATGGCTAGGTGGGACGGTGACGATGCTGTGACACGCGGTGGGACGGCGTAGGTCGAGTCTGTGTATACATACACAGACCGACATACCTCGTTTTTACATCTATGTAACTGGTACGGTTACAGCCTGGAGCAATTGGAATTTGTTGGTACGCTCGATGAAGATCAAGCTTCAAAAATACGGACTTCCCGTGGAGGTTCACGGAATAGTCGTGAAGATGCGGGACGGGATATTTATCTGGCACCGTCACCGCGTTCAGGCGACGGTAATCGCCACAAACGCGCCAGCCTCCGTCCTTTTTCGGGACGAGGTGAATGTGACTCGCCCAAGGACTACTGGAGGGCTGGCATGTTCCCAGCTTGACGAGCTGTCGAAATTCCGCCTTTGCGGCTTGCAGTTTGTCATGCGCTAGCCGGCGAACGCGTTCGGAAACGGGGGGTCCCTTGGTAACAATGTGGTGCACCACGTCTCGCGGCGCACCATCCACGTTTTGCGAAGGCCCCACAACGCTTAGGAATTCGGAGAGGATCCCGGCGAACGCGGAGGTTGGATCGATCGACTTCACGTCCAGTCCTGCGGAGGGCTGGACGGTACCGGCAGCAGTGAATTGAGTCAGGGGATCCACCAACACGCCACGGCGCAAGTCCACCAGCAAATCGAAGTGCCTGATGAAATCGGCACCTATGATCGGATAGGGCACGGTAACGATACAAAAAGTCCACGCGAACGACCGACGAAGGTTCAAGTTTAGCGTGAGACGCAACTGCCACGTCGCTGACATCATCTGGAGATGTACAGAGCGATGCTCGGTCTGCTACGGCAGACGATCTCGTGAAGCGGGCGGAGTGCTCGCCGCCCGGAATTTATCATAAAACAATACCCTTTTATAAATTTTCCCGGAATTTCTTCTTTTCTTTCTTCCTTCCTGTCTTGAATGTGCGCTGGCCTCGGGCACGTGCACGTGGTCTGTGATTTCCCAAATCACGTTGGGCTCACCAATTGTAGGTCTTAGTGTCCCGTGTAACGACATGGAACTACTCAACAGCCTACACTGCTCAGACTTCTCGGAAGGTGATGGAATTAAATCAAAGAAATGGTACACATGGGTGTAACCTTAAACTCTATATTTCACAACACAATATGGCGGCGCGATCGCGCTCACAGGTGCATGCGCGTTGCTCGATCAGCGGGCGGCAGGCGAAGAGCTTGTGTGAGAGTCGCTCTCGTGCTTTCTCGCCCGAGCTTGGCGCTGCCAACCTCGTCGGAGCGAAGCGCTAGACTCGCGTCTACGGGATTTGCGCATGTGGCGCCAATATCCCTACATATCACCGCATCGTGCTGCTACCTGCACCACCTTCTTCAACTACTAATAAAACAATAAATGACGTAAAACGTATTGTTCAAAATAGTATACACGTTTATACTAAATGCCTATACTGTTACAAAACAAGTCCTTCATCCGCACGCCAAGTGCAGACTATCTTTTATTATGCATAATTATTGTTAAATGGTAAAAAAAAATCCTGAAACAGGTATCTCTTATTTTGGATTAAAGATCACGCACTCGAGTTTACATTAAAATGAACTAACAATAAATAAGAGAAACTGCAAAAAGATAAAATTTTTAATATATTGTGGAAATGAAATGAAAGATTCAAATATAATCAATTTAATTCAACGATATTTCCCTTTCACTTCACAAGATACAAAATAACAACTAACTAACAGTCACACGTTTTATTTATACCATCGCAGATCTCTATCTCACTCGCACACCTTCTAGAACATTCGTTCATTACCATACGCTAATTTCATGTGTATCTGGAATATTCTAGTGTTTCTAAGAAATCAATAATTTAGAATATCTTTGAGAATATTCCAGATACCATGAACATTCACACGCACATGTTCACCCGTCATTCAACTATTACACACACGCTTCCATCACACATATTCCATCATGCATCCATCCCTGCATTCGGCCATCCTGTGCTGATACCCGCCTCGGGTATAGCATTTATAAACGCGTCTTTATTCATTGTATTGTATGTAATGATATTTGGTCCCCTCAGGGTTCCAAATCCATTCCACCACTTCTCCCTTTACCAATCCTCAACTATCGCCTAATTTCCAATTTCAGCGGGACCTACTTTTTATTAAGGTGGGTTCCGAACCACCTATTTTGCCAACAACACGTGAAACGCACCCAGAGGGCCACTTCCCGGCTTTTTACCGAGCGGTCACCCATCCTAGTGCGTCCCCCGCCCCACGCCGCTTTACTTCGGTGATCGAACGAGAACCGGTGTTTTCAGCGAGGTAATGGTCGTTGACCGTCTTTATTCATTGTTTTCTTCATTTTCGCTCGCATCAATGTCTTCACTGTTGACGTCTCGATCATCACGGATCCATGGCTTCATTTGGTCTGCCGCGGTGGATGTCTTGTTTGGTCCTTCATGATTTCCTTCCTTTTCCACGATGTACCGGTCATGTCGCATTACTTTTACAATCCGATATGGGCCTAGAAATTTCGCTGCCAATTTTATTCCAGGACGTCTTTGCGTCCTTTTAATAGCCACTAGCTCGTTTAGTTGATAGCTTGTTGCTTTTTTTCGTTTTTTATCGAAATTTTTCTTGTTTTCCGCTTGAATTTTTACAATTGCTTCTTTCGCCCTTTCTCTTATCTCATTTCGGTTTTCCTCGAAACTGGCAGCCCATTCTTCCTCCAACATTTCTCGTATTTGTGGGTCATCTTTCGCACGCATACGTGTTCCGAAGAACAATTGAAATGGAGATGTATTAGTACTACGATGCAGTGTCACATTAAAGTATCTTTGTGTAGATTCTAAATATCGGTACCATTCCTCCGGATTTGATGACGACAATTTAGTGAATAGCGCAATGAGTGTTCGATTTACTCGCTCGACTTGCCCATTTCCCCTTGGCACACCGGTCGTAATAAGTGTGTGTTGTATCCTCTCTCTAACGCAATACTCCTGAAATTCAGCAGACATGAATGCGGTTCCCCTATCAGAGATAATACGACGCGGGTTTCCGAACGTAATCGCCTGTTTATCGAGCCGCTGTAAAACGTCGCGAGTGCTCGTTGACTTCGTCGCATAAACCAGACAAATTTAGTAAAAGCGTCAACAACAACTAGAATGTATCGATAATTTTTCTTTGACGACAGGAGAGGTCCCAGATGATCTATATGATAAGTATCTAATGGTACTTCCCCTTTACAAATCAGAACAAGAAAACAATCTTGTTTTCCTAATTTGCGTTCTGCTAAAATACATTCTATGCAATTTGCAATAATTTGTTCAGTTTTAGATCTGATACCCGGAAACCAATAATCTCTTTTTAATAATTTTTCTGTTTTTGTAACCGCGAAATGACCATTCCCATGCATTTGTTGTATTACTGTGCTTGCAACCCCTTCGGCACGACCAACCGGACATCACCGTCAATTACTTTAAAAAGCAACCCACCTCGCACTAAATAACGGTCTATCTCCTCATTCTCAGCTCGTTCAAAAACTCGACGCATTTCGTCATCATTTTGTTGTGCTCGTCTGATTTTAAGCGTGATTCCGTCATCTTCGCGAATTAACAAACACTCTCATAAAGGATTTCTGCTTAAGGCGTCTACGTGCATCATTGCTCTGCCCGATCGATGTTCTATGGTGTAACTAAACTCTTCCAATAACAGAGCTCACCTTGCTACGCGAACAAATAAGTCTCGTTTTTTCGTTGTCAGCGCGAAAGCTTTACAATCTGTTACAATTTTAAAGTCAATGCCTATTAAATATGTCCTGAATTTTTTAAGACCTTTTACGATTGCCAGAACCTTTAATTCATACTTTGAATACTTTTCTTCTGCTGGTGTTGTTTTTCCGCTCGCAAAATATACTGGATGCATCTTACCATCATCGTTGCAATGTTGCATTAATATCGCACCGAAACCATACATAGATGCGTCCGAGTGAAGCTCAGTCCTTGCCTCTGTTCTATACAATTGTAATACCGGCGATTCATATAATTTTGACTTTGTCTTCAAACGCCTCTGTCTCTTTAATCCCAAAATCAAATATGACCTTGGCTCGTAACAAATTACTTAAAGGTCTCGCGATAAATGCATACCCTTTTATAAATTTTCGAAAATATCCAGCTAATCCCAGAAAACTTTGTACCTGTTTAATCGTCGTTGGTTTTGGGAATTTGATAACAGCGTGTGTTTTACGTTCCGAAGGTCGAATCCTGCCATTTTCGACTATGTGTCCTAAAAACTCTACTTTGATTTGCAATAATGCGCACTTTTTCCAATTTATCTCTAAACCGGCTTCCTTAGCCGTTACAAGTACTCGCGTTAATTTTTGCATACCGGTTTCTAAGTCTATTGACGGTATAATTAAATCGTCCATGTACGTTAATACAATTTTTTCCTTGATTAGACTCCTAAATACAGCATCTATAAACTTCGTGAAAACAGCTGGCGAATTACATAGGCCAAACGGTACACACAAAAATTCGTATTGGCCGTCTGGTACAATGAATGACGTGTATTTACGACTATCTTCACTCACTGGCACGTGAAAAAATCCGTTTTTTAAATCAAGCGTACTAAATATTTTCGCTCCTTGCAATGCATCTAGCTGCTCTTCTATAATCGGTAACGGATACCTGTCTTTTATGATTTTTTGATTTATTTTCCGATAATCTACACACAATCGTTTTGAACCTTCTTTTTTATTTACTAGCACGATTGGACTTGCATATTCTGATAGCGATGGTTGTACAATCCCTTTTGCACCCATTCTTCAATTTGTTTATTTACTAATGTTCTTTCCATCGGCGCCAACCGTCGCTCTCTTTGATGAACCGGTTGTTCATCTTTTAATATTATACGCATTTCTATGAACGCTTGTTTTACATTCGTTTTACGTTCGGGAACATAATTTGTGACCATCTCCGTGACTTTATCCTTAAGCGCGGCGTCAGTAATATGTGCTAAATCTAAATCGTCGATGTTTTCTACACATTCGAAGTGGCATATATCCGAAGTATTTCTATCAGCGATGTGTTTTTCCTCATCTCCCCCTATCCATACTACTCCTTTCTTAATCGCGACATTCACTCTGTTAAGAAAATCTGTCTCTAAAAGTAAATCATATTTCATCAGTGTATCTGATACAACATGTACCCTGATTTCATATAAACTCTCGTCGATAACAATATTTGTAATAAAACTCTCATCTGTCTTAACATTTCCGGACCCGATTCCTCGAAAAATTGTCCCTCCGTTTTGTAATTTTGGTGCGCCGATTTTAATATAACATTCGTCTTTCATTAGTGTTAAATCGCTACCTGTATCGATGAGGGCTAATACATTGAAATTGTTAATTCTCACCGATTTACAAGTATTCTGTCCGGAAATTTGCGCTATCAGACTTCCATTTTCTGTCTTCTCTGCATTACTTTGTTGGGGGCACCCTGTTGCAATGTGTCCCTGCTCTCCGCATCGATAACACCGTATGCTGCGCTCCTTTGCTGGACAGTTTCGGCTCAGATGTCCCGCCTCTCCACAGTTAAAACAGTTACCAGAATCTCGTCTTGGTGCTCTCCAATATTCGTCTGACCTTATCGATGGATTCGCTCTCCAACGGTTTCCTCGGAAACTGCTTCCTTGACTCAACTGTGGTAAGTTGAGCTTTTCAAAAGCTCGCAGCATTGCTTCATGATTGCTAAAGCAATGCGAGATGGCCTGGTTTTTCAACGTCTGGTCCATAATCCCTTCCACAAGATGATCTACTAGCTCATACGGATGATCAATGGGTACCCTATTTGCCTTAATTATTTTGTCATGATAATATTCTACAAACGATTCCCACTTCGCGTAAAAGATGCTCCAATCCTCCGGCAAGCTGATGCAACTCGCAATTGTACCCTACGTCTCCAGCACCTTCTTCTGCGACGATCCTCCGACTTGGTCTGTTTTCTTCTGCTACCTCATTTTCTGACACTCTCATCCACTGTCCCGTTGGATCGTATTCGTTTAATTTTAAGTTCTATTTTTGAACCTGCCGTCGATAACTCACAACTATTTAATATCGCTTTCAATCGTTGAATTGTCAAATCTGAAGGTTTATTTGCCATATTTGCTACACACTTTTACTGATTTTATACTATTTGAATTCGATTTTGATTGGACGAGCCCCCAAAATATGTGGAAATGAAATGAAAGATTCAAATATAATCAATTTAATTCAACGATATTTCCCTTTCACTTCACAAGATACAAAATAACAACTAACTAACAGTCACACGTTTTATTTATACCATCGCAGATCTCTAGAATACCTTCTAGAATATTCGTTCATTACCATACGCTAATTTCATGTGTATCTGGAATATTCTAGTGTTTCTAAGAAATCAATAATATAGAAATCAATATCTTTGAGAATATTCCAGATACCATGAACATTCACATGCACATGTTCACCCGTCATTCAACTATTACACACACGCTCACTATTCCTTCATGCATCCATCCCTACAATATTGTTTAAACAAAAAAAGTTTGTTAAAAAATTCTTGCGCGACTACATTTCCCATTAAAAAATACACATTTAAAAAAGGAAATCAATTTTTTTCAACTTCTACTTTCCCGGATATCTCATAAAATGTGGTTTTGACCCCTGGGTTCGAGGACTCTTTTCCCCCCCCCCCCCCCCAGGCTAGATGGTTGCCGATAAAACAAAATACGTGTCAAACATTTTTCGAAGAACTATATCTCACATAAGTTTCATCAAAATCGGGGTGTATCAATTAAATGTGTAAGGCTAAGATCACAGTGGACCCGACTTCGTTCGACGTCCGACTTCGGCGCACACGCACGAGCGTTTTGAATGCCTCGGGAGGCATGTGTTGGTGTCGCAGTGGCCCGAAATCGGACGAAACAGTCGGGGTCTACGGTAGCCGAATCTTTTCAAGTGCTTCGAGAGAGGTCTCAATAGGACCCAACCCATGGGACAACCGAAGTCGGACGATGGTCGGAGAAAAATCGCATCATTTTGATTTTCGTCCGACGGGTCGGACGCGTACACGTTTCTATAGTAGAATAATGCGAGAATATCGGCCGACGAAGTCGGCCTTACCGGCTACCAACACATGCCTCCCGAAGCATTCGAAACGCTCGTGCGTGTGCGTCAAAGTCTGACGTTGGATGAAGTCGGGTCCACTGTGATCATGGCCTAAGTCGAAACCGGTTCTGTTACAGGCTAAGTCGAAACCGGTTCTGTTAGAGGCTAAGTCGAAGCCGGGTCTGTTCCTGGCTAAGAACTAGACTAGGGGGCGGCAGTATAATGGGCACGGCCAAAACCCGAGCGTGAGCACTCCTTGATAGATACAAAATCTTGTAAGTTATTTGAATCCAGATGTCGCGCGAGATTTATCTCTGTGGGGTACTGTTCAGGTGAGAACTTATGCGCGAAGGAAATAACACTGTTCAGTTCGTTAGCCTTTTTTATTATGTCGTCTCTCATCAGAGGGTTTTAGGCGAGTGGACGAGTCTTTCCTAAACTTCCCTTAATTTTCTAATTTGCGCGCTTACAACCTAGACTTACAAATACGCGCTTAAAAACTAACTACCCTATGACTAGTTACATCTACTTAACCTAGTTATATCTAGATGGCGCGCTGAGGGCTGTCAACGTCTGTAGCCACATCTCTTACATTTATCTGTTATTTGAAGCTCGATTTGGTCACATTATCTATTTGATGCATTTATTTGTAACGAGTATTTCGAAGAGATGAAAATCATATGTATCTTTATTTTTATTTGATTTCAAATAACTGTGATCTTGATCCAACGTTGTCACGTTGTAATACGTATTGAAGAATGACGATAACTTTTGTAATATTGGATTATACGACTTGAATTTTTATGAACAATTAGTTTACTATATGATGGGAATGTGTTAGCCTATCTATCGTGATTGTATTGCGCAACAGTTTATTCTAGGGCTATGCCCAACACGTGGTTTCACTTTGGTAGAACAGAACAAGTAAGGACTATGGTTGAATGCAAAAGAAGGACATGGCGGCGGTGCCAGTGCTATATGTATTGTATGTGTCTACAGGGTGTCCCAAAACTATCGTTCTTCCGGGAAATGGGGGGTTCCTGGGGTGATTTGAAGCAACATTTTCCTTTGCAAAAATGGCCGCCGGGGCTTCGTTTAGGAGTTATTAACGAAAAACACTGACCAATCAGAGCGCGACCTAGACGCGTGTTGGCAAAGATGGTACGGCGCGTCAGGAGGATCCCCTCGCTGGAGCGTTAGCAGATCATCGCGAAGAAGAATTGAACAAGCGAAAGAGTAGGCAATTTAGAATTACGTATTGTAAAAACTCACTTATTTACCCGTAAATCCACTTGCTGCTTGGAAATGTGGGTCACTGGGCAACTCAATGACAAATTACATAGCTGGCCTCAGGTATACGACAGTGCACAGCTGGTGGTGAATAGTAGGTATACGACAATTTAAGGCCCCAAGAATGCGCGGTGAATTCAATGATCCGGACCTTCATTTTCACTGTTCAAATAGTACATAAATCGTATGTTTCTTTCACAACAGATGCCATGAAATTTTTCCACACTAGTCATCACTGTTCACATTTGACAACGCATAGCTATGCACTAATAACAATTCCAATATCACTTTTATTGCAGCACGAACCACAATAAGCAGGTAATGTGATGAGTAGACTGCGGATTCCATGTATTGATATTAGTACAAAAATTAATTTATCGTAACCTCGGTTCTCTTATGTTTAAGCAGATACCGAGGGTCGAATGTTGATTTTTCCAACTAGGCCTCTTAGACCCAAAAGACGCCAGTAATCCTACACCCAAAACGCCATGTGTTTAAAACACAGATAAGGCGAAGGGTCCTCAGTCCGACTGGCTTGGGTACTTCTTTTTCTTTCGATGCAGTGGGATAGTTGAACGTCGATGTTGAACGGGCTAAGAGAAAACTTGCTTCTATAAAATTCAGAAACGCGTTCTATTTTTCATAATCCTGCTTCCCACAAAAACCAACACCATGAATTTGCATCGAAAATGAGTAAGTGCATGTAGCGTCAATATGTGTCAAGCCAAGTTAAGAACTCGTGCCAAGGCGATCCTTAGGCTTGGACGGGTTTATGGTACAGTCCTCGCCTAAGTGAGATCCTTAAATGAGGAAGAGTGATATAAAACAGAACCGTCGATAGGCAACGGCCACGTTGGGTCTTCCGCCGTCAACAGTCGAGGGGATGTTTTATGGGAAACAGATGAGGTAAAGTTAGAGAGGTAGAGAGCCTAACCTTCCTCACTTAAAAATTGGGACTGGGTTTTTGCCAAGGATTTGGCCACGGAGTTGGGAAGACCAGGATGCAGTTTGGTTAGACCCCACGGCACTTACGCCAGAGCCTTCGAAGTAAACGAGTCACAATCTAGCATTATTGGCATCCGAATCGAGTAATTATCAAACATGCATTTTAAAACAGGGAAGAGATTAAAATAATTTAAAAGCACCAATGTATTGTAACCGTTTGGTTTTCTTGTTGTTTGCGTCCGGACGCTACGTGAAGGTCGCGTATACCACGGAGGGATTATGTCGCGCGCGTAGGATGACCTTGATCGCGATCAAGACGGATGCAAACGAATCCCGCTAGCGTAGGGGTCGGTTACTACCCCTTCGTGATCTCGCTAAGAAGTATAATCGCGAGATATCGGTTCGTGCCTCCAGGCACTGGAAAGCGGAGGAGTTTGGATCTTTTAAGAAATGATCAAGTAGCAGTATCTGGTAGAATACGATATATTCTGTATGATGTGTATTACAAGAATAAGCTCGTTCGCCTTGATATTCGAGGTAATTCGAGAATCGTTACGCTCGCAACGGATGAACTGAGTGTAAAATTCCGTCAATGGTAGAACGGATCGAATGTTTCGATACACCCGTGCGTGCTCGAAGTGAACAATCGTATAATACGCCGATAATAATGAGGTAACTCCGATAATAATAGCTCGTCGAGAACAATACGAATTCCTCGAAGGATTAAGAGGAAGAATTTAGCGACCGCGGTTGTTTGTGTCGCGATACAATGACGTCGCTTGTATATGTATTCTCAACGAGTAAACACACGGCGAAGGACGACTTCGGTGTTTACGACGGACAACTGTCGTTCGCAGAAACAGCACGCAAATTCGGTGAACGAACGGCGAAACGGAATGATGGAATATTTGCTCTTGCGGCAAATAGCGAAGAATCGAGAATGAACAGAATCGATATTGAATAACTACTTACTCCTACGGCAAGTAGTATATAAAGAAAAAAAAACGAATTTAGAAGGGACTATTTGCTCCTACGGCAAATAGTGTATAAACGAAGAAATTTGAAAGAGCTATTTGCTCCTAAGGCAAATAGCGGCTCCACGCTGGAATCAGTGCAATACAGCCGTGTAATTCGACTCACCACAATTACATCGGCGAGTGCATGTATCCGACTCCGATTCGGCTTGCGAGGTGTTTTTCGTCTCGCTCTTTCCCGAACGCGAACGATTGAGGACCGGTCGTAGCACTCACGCAATCGGCCGAAAATCGGAAGAAATGCGTGAATGACGACCCGTACTAGACCTCGACTACCCGGCGACACCTTAAGAGATCAAACCTCGGCACATATAGTGGATCTGGAGAGTTCTCCGGTGTTCGGGCAGATAGCCTCGATCGTACTTAATCCGATCGTTTTATCGCGACGCGACCACGAAGTAGGAACAGACGGCTACTCCGACCGGCGTACACCGGGGGGGGGGGGGGGGGAGACAGACGCTGTCTACTCGTATCCCACAGATTCGTCAGGAAACATCTTCAGATACGGCAGCCACGTATATACGTGAACCGAGCGACCCCTCCGATATCCAGACGAATGTGCAAGGGTATTAAACTCGCTTATTCGAGCAAGACGACGACGCGACCAACGACGTAGAACAAACGAACGATCCCACCAGCGTACTGGGGGGAGTGCGGACGCTGCCCACTCGTCAGAATCTCGCAAACACGTGTGGAAACACCTTCAGATACGGCAGCCACTTATGTGACCGAGCTACACATCGGGTATCCACACTTGCCTGCGAGAGTACGTTAATGCGGAATACGATAATTTCGATATTTGTCCGAATCGAATTCGGACACACACACTCACCCTGCAATATGGCCGCCGAAACACAGTGACTGATTCGATTGCACGTTGAGAGTGGTCGGTTCGATGAGAATGTACCTGATTTACGACGAGAATTTAAAATTTACTCCAAATGAAGTAGTTACGGTGACTCTACGCGGAACAGCCCGGGAGAATCGTTCGGTGTGTTCCGATTCTTGGCTGTGCCGTAACGCGGTTTGCGTTCCCGACTCCTCTGTTTGAGGCGCGTAGATCGCGAGGATAATTTGGACGGTTTGCCAAATTATCAGGTCGGTTTGACCTCTCTACCGTCTCTACCGTTTCTCGCCAACCGGACCACTCGCGACGTCCTACCTAGACCGATTCCAAACGTAGAGTGATGCTCTGTCGGCTCGCATCGACCTCCTTCGATCCGGATCGAGCGGAGACCGATGCGCGCGCATGTCCGCGGCGTGGGGGGTATCTCACGGTCCTTGTCTACGACAAGGATCGCCAACACGCAACGATGACCGTGACGGGTCGTGCCGGCAGGCAGCTCGAGAATTTGTAAATACAAATTCGTTCGTAAGAAACATATGTAACGGTACGGTTACAGTATTATCTTCAACTTTGTTGAAACGATAGACGAATAAGACGAGGTAAGTCTCGAAGCAGATAGACAGACAGAGGAACGAAAGCTGTAGGTACAGAGCAGAGGAGGGAGTGATAAAAGAAAGAATGAAAATAACGAAAAATAATATATTGAAGCAAAACTTAACAAAAGGTACAATAATGACGGAAAACAAGAGAAAACAGAAGGAGAGATTAGCGTATATTCGCGAAGCCCACGAATATACGACACCGTGACAATGACACGAGTGATCAGACGATCAAGAAATAAAGTATCGAGATTAATACTAAGACAAGAGCGTAAAGTAAGACGTACGAGAGTGCTAAGACAGCGATAAACGCAAAACAGCCACGAGGACGATTAGCGCAGTCCTATTTATATGGTGGTGAGCCATCGGTTTGGAAGGAGGAAGGAGTAGGAATTGTGAAATTGAATTGAAATTAAAAGGAACTGGCAGCACCAACGTTCGATAGAGCAACGACCTCACAGTCGGTGTTGCAAGGGAAACAAAGGATTTAGGTAACGGATTTGGCAAAAGGAAAATAGGAGCCGATGGCTCGCGCGACGACAACAGTGAGGTGGACGCACCTTCGACGCATAGAACGTTTACAATTTCGATCGTTCACCTAGTCCATTGTCATCGACAGCAAACAGCTGAGCTCGCTGATGAGGCAAACATTCCCGAAACGCGATCGTTATTGTATCTCACCGGCGGCTTCGTGTGGATTATAAACACGGGGTCGATGCCCGTATAATATCGCGATCGAGGATCGATTTAAACTTTTAAAAGAGTTTAAACAAACTTGTTCAAATGATTAAAGTAAAAATCAAATATCTATTTGACTTATGTCCCTTACAACAACAGCAGCCAACTTTTATTTTGCATAAAAACCCGCAGTCTAGTGATTATCACTATTAAGGTCTGCACATAGTTGTCGGAGGTATCTACTGTCTAATTCATACTCGACGCTCACACTTTTCTCTGAACTTGGGACGAACTTTTTCCCGAACTTGAGATACCCAGAGGAAAAGGGCACAGCTTGTCGTTCACAACATTTTTTACAGTACTGCGACGAACCAAAACATTGACTTGAGTTGTTTGTAATAAATTATTATTTCGTTTGTTATAACGTTTAAAAAAATTTCTTATCGGCGTATTCCTCACCTATTATCACGACGGACGCTGAAATTTCTAGTCAATTTTTTTAAAAATAATACTCTATGTTAAACTCTGCTTGCCAGTTGTGTCGGACGAAATATTCTTTAAAAAATTAGTTAAACCAATCATAAACAATTGAAATTATATCGTGTTCAGTATCATTTTAATTAGAAAAATGCCAGAAATAAGTTGGCGAAAGTTCCATAAACACATTATTAAAAATAAAAATGGGGCTCTCACGGGGCTCGTGCCCCGTAGGTATCGATAATTTGCCGTGAAAACGCTGGAGACCCTAAAAACCTTTCTTTCTCTCATGCACAGCAGGGGACTTGGCTGGCGTCCAAGATATATGCCCGTGCGCAAGCTTCAGAAAGTTCGGTTAAAGACACTAGAGGCAGCACTCGGGTAGCTATGTGGGAAATATGATGGTTCTTGGACACCAACGTAGAGAAATATAGTGACGATCCTCTGCAAGTAGCGGATCGCCTCTCTACGAACCCGGATGGGTTCTCAGGGTCACCAGTTGCCAGACGGCAACGCTTCCACGAAAGTGAACGCTATTGTACTAGCGCATATAACGCGTTAGATGCACGAACCGGGGGTTCCACACTCCCTCGTTCGAATGCATATTCTGCCTTCGCAGATGCACGTGTAGGGTTTCAGGTTAAGAAAGAAAACACCAGAGGTATGGGACACACCCGTACTGCACCAGGGTCCAACGAGAAGAGCAGTGTGCCTACGGCTACAAAGCTGGTGGCCAAAGGCCGCACAACTTACCGGCACAAAAGCCGGGCTACGAGAGCGAAGTCTACTTCCCGGCACAAAGGCTGGGATCCAAGAGAGCGAGTGAGGATCCGGCACCGCCACGCGCCAGCTGGTCCCCACCGCTGGACGCTCGGGAGTGGGGGGACATAACCCCCACAGCTATACCGATTTCTAACCGTCTACACTCCAAGTATGCGCAGTTCCTTAAAAACACACATATTAAAACCGTGAGTTTTGTACTGATAACTCTTTGGAGATCTTCTCTCTACCATGGCTGAAACGACACTGATTTTACAACAATATTTTTCTGAAAAGTCTAGGGAGGTCATTATGCGTGTCGAATATGCACGCTGTAGCACGCTTATGAAAACGACGTGTTGGATAGACGAAAAACAAGATACGAGAAGGACCGCTGTAAGACTAGAATTTATGACAATCACATGTTTCAGGATTCCTGCAGATTGGTACGCAGAGTCAATGGGTAACTGTTCGAGAACGTCGTCCGTCCTTGTACCCACCAAAAGGTAGAAATGTCAGGTCCGCTAACCACAGAGCTGCCAATTGTCCTACACTTCTTTTATGAAACTTTCTAAAAGAAGAACGGACACCGTTTTCGAACAGTTACGCATTGACTCCGCCTGGCGCGCCGAACCATCTTTGCTAACACACGTCTAGATCGCGCTCTGATTGGTCAGTGTTTTTCGTTAATAACTCCTAAACGAAGCCCCGGCGGACACTTTTACAAAGGAAAATGTTGCTTCAAATCACCCCAGGAACCTCCCATTTCCAGGAGCTGTAGGAATTTTGGGAAACCCTGTATGTAGTGTATGGATGCGTGTCCGCATGAGTGCAGGGAAGAACGCGAGCTGTAATATAATAGCAGAATAGAGAGCCAAACATTACATTACGTTGGCGACAAGGATAGAAAACTCCGCGGCGGATTACCAATATTTAATCCACACTATACAAATAACTATATACGTATGTACATATATACCGCGGTGAGATGATAAGATGATCCCAGGCAGGAATGCGGTGACGTAGGCAAGAGTGCGCAACCTATTGATTAGTTTTTTGGCTAGAGCCTTCTATTGGTCCAAGCGGTCACACACACTAATGCAACATGTGTAGCTAACGATATACCCCTCTTGCCCCTAAGCCACCCCGGGGATTATCTCGTCATCTCAACACGGTATATGGTTGAGGGGATTTGAATTGTACTCAGTTAGTAAAAATATTGTAGACAAGGCGAGGAAAAGGGTGTATACATGTATTATACGTTGCCGTGGAAGATGCGCGGAAAGGTGAGAACATGTGTAAAAACGCAGTGGATCTACTAACTAAGTATTTCAAGCAGAGAGAGAATAAGACGTACGAAAAGCGCGTATTTAAAAATCTGTGACAGGGTGAACAGATCCGATCGCGGAGTGATACTCACTTTGACGCCGACCGATTGGACATGTTCCGATTGGACGCGTTCCTTTTGAACGCCTGGCCGATTGGACGCGTTCCTTTTGGACGCCTGGCTGACCATCTATTGAAATAACATTCAATGATATTATTCATGTTTTCCCTGATCTAACTCAGTCCAACTATTGATTACCTTTACTTTTTGGAATACCTCTGCTCCTTGATCTAACCCAGACCAACTATTATGCCGCAGTCCAAAAGGGACGCGCCCAAACGGCCCGGCGTCCAAAAGGAACGCGTCCAATCGGGACCGTCCAATCGGTCGGCGTCCAAGTGGGACACCCCCGATCGCGCAGCACGCGACAAAGTTCAGGGCACAAGCTTTCATTCCAATGCAAAATTCCAATTTTGCAAATGAGGAACAGGCAGTGTGTGATGAAATTGTCGAGCACTGTAAGTCTTCTTAGGTAAGGAAGAAAATTTTGCGTGAAAGGAACATAACCTAAACGGAAATTTTGAACATTTCGAAGACCGTTGAAGCAATTGCGTTGCAAACGAATGCAATCGAAATCGAGAACGAGAACGAGCACGTGGGGCGAAATCATCCGACTCTCCAGAGCAGTGGTGGGCGCTGTAGGGACCCCTAAGTTGCTGGCTTCTCCCACCAACGACTCGTTCGTACAGCGCGCACCTTCGTTGCGCAGTGGAGCCCACAGCAGCCGACCATGTGCGCGGCTTCTGTGATCTATCCACGATGTGTCGTGTCATAATGCGCGTCTGCTCTTCGAATTATGTTATAACTAACGACACTACTTCTCTGTACTAGAAACGGGTATATAAGATTTTATCCGCTAAGATTAATCTACGCTTCGCAGAGCGGACGTGTATTATGACACGATGCTTCGTGGATAGACAGCAGAAGCCGCGCACATGATGGGCTGCGGTGGGACGTACAAGGGGGGAAACGAAGGCGCGAGGCACAGCTGCGCAGCGAAGGTGCGCACTGCACGAAAGAGTCGTTGGTGGGGGAAGCATTGTTGGTCCTTCTTTTCCGCGGCGGACAAAAGCGCCCATCACTGTTCCAGAAGGACAACGGCAGCGCATGTTTCAAATGTGGATACTACTCACCGTGCCTTACAAGAAGTCCCCTGCCAGGAATGCGACAGGAATGCGGCTGTGATTCGTCCGATTGAGTCTTTCCACACGAACTTTTGAATCTAGCCTAATTATTGGCTAAAGTGTGTGAATTCAAAACCTTATCATTGGGTGCGAGCGAGTACCCCCTTTGCCTCTGTGCCGTCCGCGAGACTTTTTGCGAGGCACGGGGCAGTACACAGAACACAGATATGGTGCAGTCATGAGAGATGTCCATGAGAAAAGGAAAGGATGTGTAAGATGCGTGGGAAAATTGGACATTTTGCGGTGATATGCGGAATAGAATTAGAGCAAAGACGAAGAAGAAGTTTGAAACAGAAACGGAGAGGAAGAAGACATCGGAGGCAAAATCAAAGAGCAAAGAGGAAGAGGGTGAGTCAACATAAGAGTCTGAATGAGCGGAACAGGACCGACGAAACTGGGCGATCTGAAAGCCACGATGACCAACATGTGTTTGCGATAAGGGAGACTGTAATTAGTCAGTTAACCGAAAGACAGGTACAAGCAAACGTGGGAAATAAGTAAGGTTAGATTATCGAAAGATTCAAGGACGTCGTTAAAATACAATGGATAAGTTGGATTAAGTTGGAATATTGTTAGGCACCTAAAATCAATTGCGTATCGCAAAAATTAGTTACTAAGAAAACATTTCTCCATGGACAAAGTAAGGCGTTGGAACTAATGAGAATCAGAGTCCGTAGCGGAAGGAGAAGGCCAAACCTTGGTGGTCTTCCATATGAGACAGCATAGAAATTAAAAGTGTTAGAAATAAGAACCCAGTTACAAGTATGCACAATAAAGAAGTCAGGGAAGAACGACCCCCTTTTCAAAGGATTAAGCAAGTTAAAAATTTTAAATTAAAATTACCTATCTTTTTTTGCTTTCAATCCATGAAATCCGCAGTATAGTGATCACATTGCCTGCTTGCTGTGATTTGTGTTCCGAAACAAGTGATATTGCTGTTGTTATTAGTACATACCTATATGTAAGCAAATGTGAATAATGATCGTGAGTGTGGAAGAATTTTACGGCGTCTGTGTGAAATAAATATACGATTAATTTATCGATAAGCAGCACGAACCATTATACCTACGTATAATATAATTAGTGAACACTTATTGCAGTAATATCGTCCTACACGTCCTGATGTTGTGAATACGAATATGACTTCTACCCGAAAATAACCAATACAACTACCATGGCTACAGAAAAATGATCGCAAAGAGTTGCAATTTCTGCTTGTTTTCGTGTTCACGACTCAGCGACAGTACGACGCTGACACTACTATCCGCTTAGACTGTCGCCGAGTGGGCATCAGCCGCGCTTTGATTGATTCGTGTTTTTCGTTAATAACTCGAAAACAAAAGGCTCCAGCGTAGAATGGCAAAAGAAAATGGTGCTCAGAGCCACCTCAAGAATAACACATTTCAGGGTTCTCGATACTTTTTATAACACCCTATGTATGGCAATCTGAATCTTTCAGACACTCACACAACATTCATACTTTTCATAATTAAATAAAATATAAATTTCTTTACATTAATAATAAGTTGTCTTCATATTATTTAAAAATGAATTTGTAGATAAGTTAAACTGATTGGCACCAAAGCGTTATTATAAATAAGAAAAGAAATTACAGAATTCTATGCATATCAAATGGTTACAAAGGGCCAAAACCGATTCGGGTTACGGTTACGACCTCTGTTTTAAAGCTGTCCGATCATAACCTGCTTTTACTGGATTAACTAGATTACTGCTAGGCATTTAGTAATTGATTACCTACGATAAGCTACGTGGGTTATATGGTGTTATTGAGAACCGAATCTGGTTAAACTTTATCTTGCATAACCAGAAATTTTTACCTTTTTCTTATGTAATCCTGACGATTTTTGAGAGAAAATTCCAAAAATCCAAGTTTCACTCCTTGGAGATCAATAGTTCAAATGTTATGAGCATTTAAAGTTGAGCAATTTTGACAATTTAACGAGCGCAGTCGCAAGGCGACAACACAAGCGTGCGTTCTAATGTCGATCACGTAGATTTCCAAGTGTAGTCTGCCCTTCCTGACGGCCGACCTCCTTCGCCCCCCACCTGTATATGATTGTGTGTATATATTTTAATTAGTGTTCGATGACAGCTTGTCCAAGAATAAAGTGTACATCTCAAAGATAATCATTCTAGATTATCGATATTACTGCGCACTTGTGCTGCCATCTAACGTCTCCGCTCGGTAAGTGGCGCGCGATAGTCAGTACATACTAACATGGCGGTACTCTTATTTATCAAAACCACTGTAAATCGCTAAACTTTAAACACTCATAACTTTTGAACCATTGATCTTCTAGGATTAAAATTTGAATTTTTGGCATTTTCTCGCTAAAATCTACAAGATTACACGAGAAAAAGGCAAAAATTTCTGATTACACAAGGTACAATGTAGCCCCGAATCTAATTCGGGTTAGATTTTTTTATCTCTGATCATCAGGTTTTTATCTCTACTTTTCATGCGGCTCGCATCGTTCACGCTTGCGCTACTCTGACTTACGCCTGCTAGTATCTTTCACGAACTGTGTTTTAGAAATTTTTCTTCGTTAATAACTTAGAAATTGAGACCAATATTTTTGTACTTTGTACCGACTTTGTAACTATCTTTCAAGAGGATAGTAGGCCCACATTAGTTAACAACAAATTATATGTATATTAGGGTGGCTCTTATTTTTGACATTTCAATTTTTTGCAGCACCTTCTGGATTGTTCCAATAAACAGAAAAAATCTGTTCAAAGTTTGAGCTCGATTGGATAACGGGAAAACGTGCCCTGGGCCCTTAAACATCAATAATGATATCATTAATGTTCATAATTAATGAAATGCTCATAAAATTGTTTTTCTCGAATGTCTTCTAAATTATTGACTGTATCGAAAAATATGTTCAGTAAAACCTATAGATCTGGACCGACTACGTTTTTTATGACCTACTACTTTTATTCGTAAAACAAACGGTCTCCAAAAAAATTGAGAAAATTGTTGAAAGTTGTCTGAAAGTTGAAAATTGAAGTGAGTTTTCATTATCTACTATTAATAAACATTATCGAAAAATGTGTATTTTTGTTTAATTTGCGAAGCTTACTTGTTTTCAATTGCATATTATTTTGAAGGATTAAAATGTCCAAGTTCCACTTTATCAAGGGTAAAGGTCTTATAAAGAGAAGTAAATTTTGAAAGGCCCCCTAAAATGAATCGTTAAATAAATATGAGCAAACCCGTCCAATGTGTCCTGAATGGGGCGGACGCGGCCGAGGCAAGCAATAATGCGATTAACCAGGCTTTATAGGCCAATAATTCGATTTGTAGATATGTAATATGTTTAATGTTTTTTAAATATTCTATATGTATCATTCTCATACTTAGGGTTTCCTAGCTATCTTGTTCACCCCGAATGATTATTAAACGATACATTTTATGAAAAATGTAAAACATGGAATTCAAATGGCTTCGAGGGGTCCATCTCAGGGTCGATGAATACAGGCTCCAGGAACCCACTGGACACGCACGGATCTTTCTTCCCGATTGGTTTTGTATGTAGCATCTCTACACAGGCCGTCCGTTCTGTCCGTTCCCGGAACCTGTGTGCATCGACCCTCGTACGGTACTTGCTTTTTTTTGTAGGTGGGCACGTTTCGATGATTTCAAGGTCACTTTTATTTTTTGTTAATGGAATGACCTACTTTTTGTATCGTAAGTCGTAGGTTAATAGAGTATCAAATTGTTGTGTACAATTCGAGTTTTTCGAGGATCGAAAGATTTTCGTTCATCCAAGAAACTGGGGTGGCAGAAGAAAGCCGACGGATTGAGAGTTTAAGGGTTATAGAAAATCGCGTTAATCAATTCGATGGTCGAACACATAGAAGACTGCGACGATCGCCTGTTAGTGCGATTGCTTTTGCCCCCCCCCCCCCCGGCCCCTGCAAGCGCGAGTCCCGAGCTGCTCAATCCACCCGGAGCTCGTGGGGACGGGGGAGCGAATGCAGGATCGACGTTGCGCATGCGCCGTCGGTTTAGTCCTCTCTACAACTGGTTACAAGATACAAATAATCCTTAACATTTAAAAGTCTACATATTTATTATAGATCTAAGCTGCGTGCCCACCTCCGCCTCCTTTCGTTTATTCCTTTTGGAATCTCGAACGCAAATTCTGAATAAAAATGTATTGACCTACGTATGCCCTAAATTTCATAGTTAAAGGTATATTGTTGAAATAATTATCCATGTAAATACTTACCATATTCCAGTTAAGGGATATCAGTTCAAACACCTATTAGTGTACGGATAGCAGGTATGTACTGTACAGGGTATAAGAAAAGTAATGGTCATCCGTCCTAGGGGTGAAT
>CM052212.1:20623260-20644053 GCA_028454225.1 Lasioglossum leucozonium
TTTAATAGTGATAATCACTAGACTGCGGGTTTTTATGCAAAATAAAAATTGGATGCTGCTGTTGCAAGGAACAGGAGCCAAACAGATATTTCATTTTTGTACATTGTATTTTATACATTTTTATAAATAATACATTGCAGTTTTTCATCTCTGTACTGTTTTAAACTGCACGTACTCATTTTTGCTACAAATGCATGAAAACCGCCGTCTACTGATTTCATACCTCATTATTGTGATTTGTGCTGTGATACAAGTGTCATTGGAATTGTTATTAGTGCATAGCTATGTGGTGACAAATGTGAACAGTGATCGCGAGTGTAGAAAAATTTCATGGCATCTGTATCAAACAATCATACGATTTATTTATCGTAAGAACAGTGAAAGTGAAGGTCCGGATCATTGACCTCACCCTGCATCCCTTGGGCCTTAGATTATGGGATACCTGCTATTAACCACCAGCTGTGCGGTTCGTTGACCTGACCGGTACAACCCTTGGCTTTCGGCACTGCCGCATACCTGAGGCCAGCTGTGCAGTTCGTCACCGAGTAGCCCAGTGACCCACTCTTCCAAGCAGCAAGTGGATTAACGGCTAAATAAGTGAGTTTTTACAATACGTAATTCTAAATTGCCTACTCTTTCGCTTGTTCACTTCTTCTTCGCGGTGATCCGCTAACGCTCCAGCGAGGGGATCCTCCTGACGCGCCGTACCATCTTTGCCAACACGCGTCTAGGTCGCGCTCTGATTGGTCAGTATTTTTCGTTAATAACTCCTAAACGAAGCCCCGGCGGACATTTTTGCAAAGGAAAATGTTGCTTCAAATCACCCCAGGAACCCCCCATTTCCCGGAAGAACGATAGTTTTGGGACACCCTGTATACGAGCTGGTTTCCGGTTCTCGTGATATCTTGTCACGGCAATAATCACAACACTATTTAGTAACGGTATATGCATATGTTTTTCATAAAACGGGATAGTTACTACAGTGCTGTGTAGGTGGTTCGGAACCCACCTTAATAAAAAGTAGGTCCCGCTGAAATTGGAAATTAGGCGATAGTTGAGGATTGGTAAAGGGAGAGGTGGTGGAAATGGATTTGAAACCCCGAGGGGACCAAATATCATTACATATTGGATACATATACTACAGTGCTGTGAATACAAAAGAGTATTGTTTAATGGCGAGAGTTCGATAGAATTTGATGAGAGTGGAAAGAGTCGGAAATTAGATAAGTAGAAAATTCTCTCCACTGATAGGTTTAGAATAGTGGGGAACCACTACGCATTTAGGGCAGTTTTTGGAATTATGCAACGCCCACAAGTTTGTGCATTGTTTGGACGTTAGCAATTGGCAGAGTCGATTCGAGAAAGACAACACAAAGTCCCACATATCCGAAAACCGTCCTATAAATTAAAGGCCTCCTGGCGTCACAACTGAGTCTATGCTACGTGACGTGCCACCGAGAGCGGTACGGCCGAGCTAATTTTTCCATGAAAGTTCGCTGACACTTACCAGTCGTACCGTGGTCGTAAAACAATAAATTTGCTAAAGAGGCAATAGGAGACCTTCTTAAAGATGGTCTCAGCTAAAGCGACCGTAGCGTAAACCTAGAGAGAAATTCAAGCTGACGACACAACACTTATCTACTGATAATTATCGTTATAATTATATATTTTTGGTGATAATTTTTTAACGAATTTTTAAAATTTTATTGTCTTAAAATAATATTTAAAATGATTTATTTGTTAACAGATTTGCAAATCCCACCGGTTCGTAATCATGCGCGCGTTCGTGCGCGCGGTTGATCCATCAGTTGTCGGTTTTTCGTATACATCAAAATTAATGCGCGCGAATTTATTTGCAGGTTTGGTCGGAACACAAAAAAAACCGCGAATGTGCGAACGTGCTAAAATTCATTGAAAAATTATTCCTATCTACTGATAATTATTGGTTATAAATATATATTTTTTATAAGAATTTATTAATTAATTTTAGTGCAAATTTCATCCCGATATCTCTTAATTATGGTTCAAGAGTTATAGTAAAATGTCAACCAAATTTCTCGATCCATCCCAGTGTGTGCAGCCGTCCAGGGCTGTATATCGTGCTGCAGCGTTCACTTCAAATAATTTAATTTCGTCAATTTTAAAGTGTTGGCTTTTTTAAAAACAGGTCCGTAAAGGGGACACTTGGGGCTATATTGTCTTTTTCAAATTAAAAAAAATCCCTTGCTATGAGAACATTGCATTTGTTTAAAACAATTGCAATTTTTAAGACAACGAAAAATTTTTTGGAATTCATTCGTAGGTCACTAAAGACTACAACAAGACGAGCATTCCTACACAACGTCTCCACATCGTTGTTGAAAAAATCGTCAACCCTTTGTTTTCGCCTCGTTCACTGCACTTGTCGATGATCGAGCACATCGTATGCGACTATATTTATACAAATATATCGGTATTGACGGTCGGAACATGGAGTGGTCCGACGAGAAATGTCTCGAATTAATCGGTGCATATCAGCAAAAAGAGCTTTTGCGGCATGCAAGACTCCCTCTCCACTTTAACAAATTAAAGAAACAAGACGCGTGGGAGGAAAATTCCTACAAAACGAATATAAATTGCGACGAATGCAAAAAGAAAATGGGATCGTTATTATCATCTTTCAGACGTAAAAATATAAAAATTAAAAACAGCCGAGGAACAGGGTCAGGTAGGTTTTTAAGTGAAAAAAATGTTCGTTAGGATATTCAATTAATTTTATTCTTACTTACACTAAAGTTTCTTTTATAGGAAGAGATGACATTTATGAGAGTTCTTGATTTGCATTAAAAGCAATGTTATTCCAGAAGGACAAAGACGAACCCAGGCCAAGATTAAATACAGTAAGTTTAAAAGAAACAAACAATGTTGTTAGATAAAAATAACCACTCGCGAGTAACGGAATTAAATTATATATAATATCTAGAGACGCGGTAGCGTCTCGACGCCAAGTACATGAAAAATTACCAAACACCCTGTATATCGATGTCAATCACTACCGCGTATCTTTACTCGTAAACCAGGCATTCTAACCTAACCTGAAACTTCTTTAGTTAATATCTCATCACACCTGCAATATTTTCTAAATTAAAAGGCATTTTTCTGATATAAACCGCATATAAGCTTTCGAATAAGACCAAATTCAATAAAATCGGACCACGTATGACTGAGATATCGTAATATCATGTCATGGATCTGTCAGAAATGGTAGGATTTTTCTTCTTCTTCGTCAAGAAATTTTCGTCAACATAATACGTATACGCGTTACACGCACACATTCAGCCAAAAGGACTAGCACATGTGTTTCGTTCGTCGACTCTCGGGATCATTCGGCAGGGCTCGGGCTCTTCGTCTGTCATCTAGCGTATTGCTGATGGTCGTTACACGAGTATGGTAAGGGGTAAGGGCACAACGTGGGTATCCGTTGATGATTTACGAGTAGAAAAACAAGTTTGGCCACGGAATGCTAAAAATGCAAGCATATTTTTCTTCGAAAGGTGTTAATTGGGATTGTTATTACAGTGCAATGTTAAATACGTTCAGCGCCAAAGGTTGCTTTCAGCGCTATAAGCTGCTTCGCGCACCATGTACTGTACACAAATTACTATACATATAATATAGGTCGGCAATGCGGTGGACATGGTTTCTTTTCATAGTTGTTATATTAAAAATGATCTGAAGTCACTCCCTATGCAAATTATTTTTGTAAAAAGAAGTGAGATCCCAATCAAAACTTCAAAAAAGTAAAAAAATTACGCCAAGTACATGAATTGAATTGAGCCAAAAAAATAGAAGAAAGTAATATCACAAAAAAATAGAAGAAAGTAATATATCGCACAAAAATAGAAGAAAATAATACATCAAAAAGAAAAAAGATAGAAGACAATAAACAGTGTAAAAAAATATGTAAAATCGAAATGAGCTGCAAGTAAATAAAGGTGCTTTCCAGCAATGTGCAAAGGCGACACTATGTAACACAATGTAAGATTCGGTGCTTTCTAACTACGCTTAAGGTGACACAGTCAATTATTACTCGTATTATTACTCGTATCGCGGACATTTTAATAATGTGAAGATAAAATATAACATCTAGACATTTGCGTAGATGTCCGCGGCCTGGAAGTCAAATACTTGGCGTGGCCAGGCAAGGTCAAGGTGTCGATGAAAATACGTTTTGGTTTGGGTTTCGTTTTCGGTTTCGGTTTCGGTTAACCCAGTCCTAACCCAGTCCTCGTCGTGACTCCGGGTTTGACAGAGATCGGCTAAAACATTATGACAAAGAAAAAACCATAAAACACGTGAAAGGAAATTAATCGACGGCCCAATGCAAGACAAAACCTAAGAGATAAAGCGGCTACGAATAAAGCGCTATGCCACATCCTACGATACCACTTATTCAAGATACACATCATTCTCAGGATGCAAAACAGACCAAAACCAAAACCAAAAACAAAACAAAAAATTAAAACAAAAACTTGGGTCAAGAAATTGGACGAAATGTATTTTCGACGAAATGTCCCTTCGACGAAATGTCCCATCGACGAAATGTCCCTTCAACGAAATGTCACTTGGACGAAATGTCCATTCGACGAACTGTCCTTTCGACCAAATGTCCATTCGACCAACTGTCCTTTCGACGAAATGTCCATTCGACGCAATGTCCATTCGACCAAATGTCCATTCGACCAAATGACTTCGACGAAATGTCCGAATTCGATTTTCGACGAAATGTCCGGGTCCCAATCTTACATTGTGGTACATAGTGTCGCCTTTGCACATTGCTGGAAAGCACCTTTATGTACTTGCAGCTCATTTCGATTTTACATATTTTTTTACATTGTTTATTGTCTTCTATCTTTTTTCTTTTTGATGTATTATTTTCTTCTATTGTTGTGCGATATATTACTTTCTTCTATTTTTTTGGCTCAATTCAATTCATGTACTTGGCGTAATTTTTTTACTTTTTTGAAGTTTTGATTGGGATTATTTAATTACTTAAAACGTGCTACCGCAGCTCCTCTCTTTTAACCTAAAAAATACACGTGTAGCGGTTATCGGCACGTACGGATAGCAACATTTGGCGTGCAAATGGTCGAGAAAAAGTTTATGGAACGTGTTGTCCCACAGCTGTTTTTGAGAAAGTCGTTAGTCATTTAGTCGTTAGTCGACAGTTAGTACGGGTACCATAAACCTCGAGTTCCCGAAGGGATAGCAGAGGCTAGGCAGGCAGACGATAGCCCGCCGTGCCATGCACCGCGGGCCCATAGAAAAATCCGCTACATTGCTTAATTGTCGGGTTCGCTCCCGCGTTCAGGAAGTCGGATCAAGAATGCAAGGATTAGGTGGACACAGAGTACCCAAGAAATGTCCTGATTGGTTAAAAGGTTAATGCAAGCCGAAAAAATCAGGACATTTTTGACGAAAGTCTGACGCTCTGCAGGTCTGAAAAAACTGAGAAAAAGAGTTGAGAATTGCGAGCGCCCTGGAAAGACCGCGAGTAATCTGCAGCGATAAATAAAGACTTGTTTACTCTTGCCAAACGATAAGTGCATGTGGTAGTTTTGGATAAACCTAGACCCTCTCATTCCTTAACACGGTACTCTGACTTCGAACGCACCTCGCAGATCGAAGTTTCCTCGCTCGCTGTTCGCTTAAGACTAACGCATTCACCTTCGCATTCATCCTGCATCCATTCCCGAAATCCTGGTGGTCACGTCCACACACTCTTATCTTCTTCAGACACTCGATCCTGTCACTCCGTTCTAAACACTCTTCTTTCGCTACTTAGCCACTCGAACTCTATGACACGCAGTCACTCTGTTAATTCTTTTCCAAACATACTGTTGCACATAATAAATCCGTTGCACTTTACGCCTTAACCTAAACTAACCTAAGTATCTTCGACCGTGTCTGGCACACCTGATGTGGTGTCGCCGCTGTCTAGGATCGGTCCCTTATGCCCGGTACCACAATTTCATGCATATTCATTTTGTCATTCAACTTGACCTTCTTCCGTTATAAAAAATTCTGCGAATTCCAATCGAACCTCTTGAACTGTGCGAGTTGATCTACGTGGAGTGTTTCGGAAATGAGGGAATGAAGCTCCATTTTCGACAATCATTGTCCTCCAGTACCCTCCTATTAAATTTCCTTGTTCCGTTTCTTGATCGAAGGTTCCTGGTGGTGTGTAAAATTGTCGAGATGTTTTATCTCTCCGCAAAAAATTGTATAGGTGCGCTATTGTAAATACAATCAGCTGCATTTTTTCGGGCTCAAGAAGTAATGGTTTTCTCAAAATTCGGAAAACAGCTGACACAATTACGAATACGTTCTTCACTGCCCTACGAGCTCGACAGATACGATAATTATAAATTCTCTTCGAAGATTGTATAAGAAAATAGCCTGAAAATGGTTTCGTCACATTTTCACAGTGCAAAAGCGTCGTCACCAATAAAAAAAATTTTTTTTGCCTTGTTCTTAAAGTAATCGGTTGTGGGAAGTTTAAATCTGCCTGTTCCATTTTTTTTAATAATATACTTTATTTAAAGACACCTCCATATCCGTCGTAATCAGCATTTACTAAAGCAGAAAGTACTATGCTGAACGTAGATTTATAGTTCGTAAATTCAGAACCACTCAACATTGATTTCTGAATTAAAACGTGTTTCCTGTCTAGGGCACCTAGACAATGCTATTCTAGAAACTAGGGAAATTCCAGTTTCTTTCAAATTTTCATGAAACTTCAGTCCATTCGATTGCGGTTTTAGAGATCTGTAAACAATAAATAGACATTGTAATGTACTGTTCGTATGTGTGTGTGTGTGTGTGTGTGTGTGTGTGTGGGTGTGTGAGAGAGAGAGAGAGAGAGAGAGAGAGAGAGAGAGAGAGAGAGAGAGAGGGAGAGGGAGAGGGAGAGAGAGAGAGAGAGCATAAGAATTGTAGCGCTACGCGATATGTATGTACGTATACGGCAACTACGGCAGTTGCGTGCTAATGACCCTATGTAGTAAGTATTATATTGTGTTCAATAATAGGCATGGTTTATTTTTAGTTATTAGAGAACGAAATTTCGACGGATGTGAAAAAAGAGAAGCGCCATTGGCAGATACAGTTTTGGAGGATGTGGCAGAAAATGGGAACGAAACGCCGCCGCCACCCTTGGAAGAAAGTTTTTATCGAATTCCACCGCCCGATAAGACATCCATCTCGGAAGAGTAGGAAGAGAATAAATGGCGAAAGGTTGAATAAGGCGTTCAGTATGCTAGAAGCATCATAATTGGTGGCAGGGCGAAATGAAGAAAATGAACACGATATTTTCGGAAAATTAGTGGATACAAAATTACTAGGCTATTCAGGGTGGTCCGTTTAAATAAGAACACCTAAATATCTCTTCAGGTTATTGTGATGCAAAAATTATTTGTTACGTAATGTGCATGGTGTCAATGGACCAAATATTTGGCACGAATATTTTTTTCCGAGGATAATTTTTTTCGGAGTTGACATCAATGTTTTTTGGTACATAACTACATTTTTTTTATTGCTTCGTGTAACTGATGGAAAAATACATTCAGATATGTATAATAACATGACCTTGAAATGACCGTGATCCTCGAAAATTAAAGTTTTACCTAGAACTGATGTCTATTGAGATCGTAGGCTTTGACCAAGACTCTACATCAAGAACGTGAATGTCAATAAAGATGTTTACTGTCACAATACTGATGATACCTAACGATTTCAAATTCCAATCAGTTTCAATTTATCTATCCGTGTATCGACGTGCTGTTTGAAATGAATTACTCAATGCAAGAGAATGTTGATATGGTCTTCATTTACGGTAAAGCTGATCATTGTTTAAGGCAAGCAGTTAGAATGTATAAAGATAAATTTCCAGACCGTAATTGTCCATCACTTTCTACTTATAAAAAGTTGATCAGTCATTTTCGTGAAACTGGTACTGTTGTCAAAAAGCTTGTAAGAATCAGAACTGTTACGAACGAAAGAAACAAAATAATTATTGTCGATAAAGTTAACGAAACTCCACAAGTGAGTTTAAGACAACACGAGCGTGAAACTCGCATTTCTAAAACAAGCATAATACGGATATTGAAAGAAGAAAAATTTCATCCCTATCATCTATCGTTACATCAGGACCTTCACGGAACATATTTTGTAAATCGTATGAATTTTTCTCGGTGGGGTTTGCAGCAATACGAAAATGACGAATCATTTTTTAAAAGAGTACTATTTACTGATGAAGCGTCTTTCACCAACCATGGTCAGTTAAATCTAAGAAACATGCATTATTGGTCAACTGACAATCCACACTGGCTAAGATTAGTGGATAAACAAAGACCGTGGAGTGTAAATGTCTGGTGTGGCATATTAAATAATCAAATAATTGGTCCTTGTTTCATAAACGATACTTTAAAGGGAGAAAAGCATGCAACATTCTTGCAAAATGAGCTACAAATGCTTGTTCATGATGTACCACTAGATATCCGTTTAAGAATGTGGTATCAGCATGACGGTTGTTGGCTCATTCTACACGCCTTGTCAAACAAATTTTGGATTTAAAATTTCCAAATCGATGGATTGGTCGTACCGGAGTTCTAGGATGGCCACCGCGTTCACCAGATCTCACATCAATGGACTTTTTTTGTGGGGAAAATTGAAACAAACAGTTTATAATGAACGGTCAACTACTCCAGAGGATATGAAGAATCAAATAGTTAGAGCTTGTGCTGATATTAATTCCGAAACAATTGAAAGATCTGTACAGTCGGTCATTGCATGTTTCAGAAAATGTATCAACGTAGAAGGACACCATTTTGAACATATCTGATGATAACTTAAGAGAACGTGAGTGTTGTGTTAACAGTTAACACATACACACATCTGTTGATCGATATTCTTAGTGTGATAAAAAATATTTTCTTCGCATTCGTAGGTTCAGGAGTCGTGGCCGAAGATATTCGACATCAGTTCTAGGTATAACTTTAATTTTCGAGTATCAAGGTCATGTTATTATACACATCTGTGTTAGATTTATCGAATATGCCCGTAACTATATATACGTATATCGCTTGTATAGGATGTTCGGAGCGAATGTTTCAGTAAAAACACGTATTGAATCAGGGTACAAGATGATAGCCGAGTCGCGTCTACGTTGGTAGTCCAGGAGAGACTGTGCCGATGTCCTTCCCCTTCGTTGGGGGTAGGTCCCCAAAATCTAGGCCAGCGTGCGGGGGAGAAGTCTTGGGGAAGAAGGTCCCTTCGTAGCCTTCCCTTCCCACTCTAACTGCACCATCGCGGTACCTTGTGTTCGCGCGTGCTTCGGGACATCTTACATCTAAATGTATTTTTCCATTAGTTACACGATGCAATAAAAAAAAATATAGTCATGTACCAAAAAACATCGATGTCAACTCCGAAAAAAATGACCCTCGGAAAAAAAATATTTGTGCCAAATATTTGGTCCATTGGCACCATGCACATTACGTAACAAATAATTTTTGCATCACAATAACCTGAAGAGATATTTAGGTGTTCTTATTTAAACGGACCACCCTGCAGTCCTTATGTCAGCAGTATGGTGCAGGGGGATTTGATGACAATATTATTTAAAGCCGATAGAGGCTGATACGACATGAACAATCAACACTACTAATTCAAATGAGGAAATGTAAGTTTTGATAATTTTGCTTATGAATAAAAATAAAGATAATTTTGTACTTGCCTTGATATTTTCCTTTAAAACATCTGTGTATGCCTCACAAACCTCTGAAATGATACTGCTTATCAACTGTTTGGAAATTCTAAATAAATATTGAAGACTATTGTATGAATCTCCTTCTGCTACGAAGCGGAGGGTTAATACTAACCTATCTTGAGCAGATATTGCTTTTCTTAGCACAGTATTCTCTTTTTCTATTTTTTTACCAATTTTACTTAACAAATATTTAAAATCAGAACGCGTCATCCTTGTGACATTCTTATAATGTTCACTTATACTTTGAAACTTCAATTGACTAACTAAACTGCCTACATTTTCGGTATTTCTTTGTGAAAATAAATGTGCTTGCCACCATCTTCTTGGGTTTCTGCGTTTATTCTTCATAGCTAATGAAGAATGTATACGCCGGTGCAGCTTCCATAGTTCTTCTCAAGAAATAGTACAAATTCGTTTCGTTTTTTGTTCTGTTCACCAAAACTAATATCGATTCTCCGTTCCGTTCGCCGTTCGGTTCGCCGAAACAAATGTCGATTTTGCGCTCCGTTCGCCGTTCGGTTCACCGAAATTAATGTCGATTTTGCGCTCTTTAGCTTTAGATTTAGGACATAGGTTAATACATTTTACTCAGAATTTGATATTCTATTTACTTACGATACAAAAAGCAAGTAATTCCATTAACAAAAAAGTAAGCTGACCTCGAAATCATCGAAATGCTTCCACTCGCAAAAAAGCAAGTACCATATGAGATGGGCCACTCAAATTCACGGTGAACAAGTTAGCTGGGACACCCTGTATATCAAGAGTTGAAAAGAGTTATGCAGGTGCCGTACAGTTTTAGTTCAATAGTCTCTGAACTTCAGTCTAAGTCTGATCATGCCGGGAATCATACGTGTAGTGTTTCTAATATGTATTGTCATGGCGATCCTTTTTCTGCGCTTCGTACGGCGGGGGAAGGGAGGATAGCCTCCAGGTTTTTACAGGCACTGAGGCCGAGCCGTGCACGGCCGCGCGTACACGGTCCACTCGAAACAAACGCGACATTCCGACGGCTCGAAAATTACGCTGATTCGGGCGCCAGGCACCGGAAAAGTCCCACGCGATACGCGAAAGTAACCTCGGATTCGAGAAAGCCGAATCCGAACGCCGGAAACACGGAAGATGCGGATGAGAGAGGAACGCGACGGGCCGGGATACTCAGACACGGGAATAGCCGGGACAGCCTTCGCGGCAAGGCGGATTTCGCCGGAAAAGTGACTAACAACGTTTAGGCTCTAAACTTTAATTGCGTCGGTATTAATACAAAAATACACCTACGTAGCCGCCCCGAGAGCCCGCGCTCTTTATACAATAGTTGCGGAGACGGAATTCGCAAAGCGCAGTTGTTAACGAAATTCGGATCGCGATCACTCGATACGCCGGTATTTCGCGAGATGTTCGATGTGATAGTATGACTGTCGCGACCGTTCCCGGGATGTTCGGAACCCCGTGGAGAACGTATCTAACATGTACGTCCGACGAGAACGCGAAATTCGACTCGGTAAACGGACTCACGCCACGCGATAATTAGCCACTCTCGATTTACGAGGCACTTCCCCCTAGGAAAACTCCCGGCAGCGAGGATGGGGACTCGGTTTTCCTCAAAGAGCCCTTGCAAGGATGCGAGTCGTTACCCGAGGCGAGAAGCGCCTCGATATTCGAATTTGAAGACGAAACGAGAAGCGTTTCGTCCCCGCATGAAATTCTCAGGACCACGCTACGAAATTTTTTAGAACAACCACTGATCGACTCACCGCTGTTGCTCGCTCGCTCCTGTAGTGGACTCGGTACTTCGGTACTTCGGAACACTGGCACAGATCACGGACACGGTATTTTTAAACTACGGGCGCGGTAACGATATTCTGTTACTAGCGGTAGTCTGCGCGACAGTGATCCTTCGATTTCCGATACGTGACGCGTCGATCCTAGTTTCCCCCTACTCTCGCCGCCTGCCAAGTTGCCTTATTGGCTCGTCTAACGCGCGCGACGTCCCGGAGCAGAGGACCGTATCTCGGTGTGTCCTTTTCGGGGCCCGTGCCTATTCGCGACATTTTTGTCACCAGGATCTCGCGGCTACGGGAGTATCGTACCACCTACACCACCCTCGTCAGAACCCCATTTTAGACGGAATGAGGCGGCGGCAGGACCGCGAAAAGATCTGTCGATCGGAAAGGGGTTCTCGTCCCGCATTGGCGCCTCCGGGTTGTTCAGCCCGTGTGTGGTGGTGTACCTCCTCCTCGTTTTTCGCCGTCGATTCTACATCCAGGCTGATAGCTCCCTCGCCTCAGCGTATCCTAGGACCGCACTGCGAGGCTGGTGATGCTCTCGGACGCCCCCGAAAATCAGCCGTACTCGGCGCGCGCGACCAGTGTAAATATTTGGGGTAGTAGTCTCGAGATTTTCTTGGGGAGCGCTCTCGTAATTGGTACGCCAGTGTCCCGTGTCCGCGGATTGTCCGGTCCTTGTCTTTCGCTTACGAAATACGCGTAGTTTATTCGGGAAGGGACGTTGCAATTTTGCAACGTCACAGTATATTGTTCTCGTCGTACAGGGTGCATAAAAATTATATCTCACGAATAATATGGAAGGATTCTATACCTCTGGATCGGTGGACATCAGTAAAAAAAAAATGGACCGTAAAATTGACCTTGACTCTTTTTTGAAGGTCAAACATTTTTTTTATCGCATGGTATAGTATTCATCGCAAGGAACAAAATTCTCAAAAAAAAATCAGCCTCAAGTCAATCATTCTCTTTAAAAGCGAATTTGAAGTTTCATAACCTAATTTCTTACATATGCCTACAGAGTGTCTCAAATTGGTATAAATGTGGAGGGAATGATTCTACATGAAAAATGAATTGAAAACATAGAATAAATTTTTTTCATTTGACTCCTCGTTTACGAAAAAATTGGCCTTAAAATAACGTAAAGTTCGCATGACTAACGTTTTTAAATTCGAATCAGTAGCTCATGAACAGACGTGATACACGAATGTTATTCAATAGTACGCGTATCCGCTGAATTTTTAAATTCTAATTTCTCGAAAATTTATTTACAATTTATTTTCTCATGAAGAATCATTCCCTTCATATTTATACTAATTTGGAAAACCCTGTAGACATATAGAAGAAATTAGTTATCGAAACTTCAAAGTTGTTTTTAAGAGAACGATTGACTTGAGACCCATCGTTCCTGCGAGACTATTGTTCCTTGCGATGAATACTAAACGTTACGATAAAAAAACTTTTTGACCTTGAAAGAAAGAGTCGAGATGAATTTTGGTTCATTTTTGTAAACAGATCTCCACCGATCCAGAGGCATAGAATTCCTCCATGGTATTCGTGACATATAATTTTTGTACACCTTATACCTAACGGCACATTCATTATAGGCATCCTTAGTGTGAGTAGGTTTATGACAAGTCGTTGCAATTGGTTGGAAGTCAGAACAATGATTGCCAAAAGTGCAGAGGTAAAGTAATTTTTGGGTATCCATTCCTTTGATTCGATGCATTAAAACGGCAAAAGCAGGCAAGTATAAAAAAATTACAAGTTCTAGCGTCCCTGTCATAAACCTACTCGCAGTAAAGATGCCTATAATGAATGTGCCGGTACGTACGACGAAAATAATATTTTAGAAACACTGAACGTGTGATTCCCAGCACGATCAAACTTAAACTGAGGTTGACCGACACAATTCAACTAAAAATTCTTCCTTACCTACTTATTTCTTTACTTAATTCTTGATACATTTAAGTATGATATATATACAGGGTGTCCCAAAACTCTTTCAATTCCCGAAAATAGGTGGTTCCTAAGGTGATTTGAAGCAACATTTTCCTTCGCAAAAATGGCCCCCGCGGCTTTGTTTAGAAGTTATTAACGAAAACACGGACCAGCTGACTGGATTATTGTTAAAACTCACTTATTCAGCCGAAAATCCATTTGCTGCTTCGAAATATGGGTCACTGGACCACTCGGTGACGAACTGCATAGCTGATCTCAGGAATACGGCAGTGCCGAACGGTAACGGACGTGCGGCCATTTCAACGAATGCACTTTTTGGAATGTCCTTTTGGATTTTAATGACTAAACAGATTCAATGTCGTGCAACCATCAATTTGTTAATCCTGTACATCAATTTGTTAATCATTTCCACCTCGTTGCAGGACCCAAATACTCATTTTTGCTACAAATGCATGGAATCCGCAGTCTACTATCGCATTCCCTGTTTATTGTGATTCGTGCAGTGATACAAGTGATATTGGAATTGTTATTAGTGCACACCTATCTGTTGACAAATGTGGACAGTGATCGCGAGAGTGAAAAAATTCTATGGCATCTGTGCGAAAAAAGTGAAGGTCCGGTACAGCTGTGCAGTTCGTTGACCTGGCAGTATGTCCCTTATCGTTCGGCACTGCCTTATACCATATACCACATACCATATTTCAAAGCAGCAAATGGATTTACGGCTGAATAAGTGAGATTTTAATCCAATGAGATAATAATCCAATTAGTTTTTGCTCCTTCTCTTGTTCATTTCTTCGTCGCGGCGCACCGCTAAGTTCTACTTAGTGAAAACAGCTGGCGCGTCAGACAACACGCGTCTTGGTCGCGCTCTGATTGTTCCGTGTTTTTCGTTAATAACTCCCAAACGAAACCACGGCGGTCATGTTTGTAACCGAAAAAGTTGCTTCAAATCACCTCAGGAACCTCCCATTTCCGGGAGTTGAAGGAGTTTTGAGAAACCCTGTAGGATAAACATTAAAGATATCATCTACAAATCGGAGAACGCGATGCAACGAGCCACGCTGCCGATTAACACGGTTATCGGATATTTTTCTAACGGTTCTTCTCTTCGTAAGACCTTTACCCTTAATAAAGTGGAACTTGAAAATTTTTTGACATTTAATAAAGAAAAGGTAAAACTGTACTTTATATAAACAGAAATTTTTGCCTTTCTCCTATATAATCCTGCAGATTTGAGCGAAAAAATGCCAAAAATCCAAGTTTCAACCCGCGGAGATCAATTGTTCAAAAGTTATAAATGTATAAAGTTGTGGGATTTTCAGTGTTTTGCAGTGACCGTCGCGCGCCGCTTACCGAGCGCAACTGTCAAGTCGCAGCACAAGCATGTGGTAATGTCGGTAGCGTAAAGCACCGATCTTTGAGACGAAATGTGTTGAAAAAGGTTTACAAAAGAAGAGTACGCTTGAAATATTCGGCATTTCACCTGACCCAGACCTGTTTTTTATTCCCGGTTTTCCGGAGAAGGTGCGGAGCATCCGCCAGCCCGAGTGTATACCCACTAAAACATCACACCCATCCATAACTTAAACAATGGGTGCCCGAATCACGCGAGTATACAACAAGCCAACCCCTCACTCTCATCCCCCGGGGGGGGGGGGGAGCGCTTAGTCTCCTCCACTATTCTACACTAACCAGACTCCGGGTGGAATGGTAGTCGCCCGGTGTCCCCCTCCGAAAATCACCCGAATGGGCTTCTCGAAACGAAGCTCGGTTCACCCGCAACCCCCAATGTTTCCGTGCCCCGCCCGGAGCGGGAGTCCCTGGGTCTCCTTTCTGGCCAGAACAAGAAGGCGCCGCTCACGGTAAGGGAGGGTCGCCGGGGGCGTGTTCCGGCACGCTCCAACCCTCCCCCCCCCCCTCCCGCGGTTCCATCCCATGCGACGCCATGGGGACCGGTCGGCAGTCCATATCCGAACATGTCTCGGGGGTGCCGGTCTATCCAACGGCCGGGGTTAGCTCACACTACAGCCCCCCTACTCTCCGCCACCCTTTCTCGGGCCACTCGGCGCGGCCACCCCCCACCCCTCGTGTAGGGGGGTTCCCTTCAGATCTATCCCAGACATAACCCAGCCCTGTCAAAAACACTGAAAATCGTTCAACTTTAAACACTCATAAGTCTTGAACCATTGATCTCCGCGGTTTGAAATTTGAATTTTTGGGCATTTCTTGCTAAAATCTACAGGATTACATAGGAGAAAGGCAAAAATTTCTGTTTACCTAATGTAAAAAGCAACCAAAGAAAATATACACAATTTCCTTCAATGTAATATACAATTGAAAACAAGTAAGTTCCGCAAGGTAAAAATAAAATTCACATCTTTCAATCATGTTTATTGATAATAAATAATGAAAACACACTTTAGTTTTCAAATTTCAGATTTTATTGAACATATTTTTCGATACAGTCAATAATTTAGAAGATATTCGAGAAAAACCAATTTATGAGCATTTCATTAATTATAATTATTTTAATGTTTAAGACCCCGGGTGCTCGTTTTCACAATGTCCAATCGAGCTCAAACTTTGCGCAGATTTTTTTGATTTATTGGTACAATCCTAGCGGTGCAGTAAAAAAATTTTGAAAATAATTTTATTGAAGGGTAAATAACAGTCACTCTTATGGACGTATAAGAAATTGAGGACAATTTTCGAATTATGTAGTACCTTACTGTTACTTAAAATAGCGACGACTTTCGGTTATGTTTTTCAGCACTAATACATATAACGGATTATTACATTTAGCTCTATTACCGCTTATTAACAAACACAAAATATAATTTTAGTACTAATACAGCTTATTAATAAACACAAAAGTTTTTAGCTTATTTTTATTTTATTATTGGTCTTATGTTATTTTCTAATTCGATCAGAAATAAGTGTCTCACTTTTGATAGTATGTAAATGTAAATTTCTATTTAATTTGCGCGAAATGAGTCAAACAATACTACTTGAGAAATAATGTTTTTCATAACTTAAATTAAATGTGACAAATGATAAGAAAAAGAAGATTTATCAGAAATGATGAAATAATCAATTGTGACTATGTACTGTGTAGTAATAGAAGTGGTAAGAACGGGGTAATATCCATGCCAAACGCAGCCTCTGGTGTACAAACGAAAAATGGAAGAATTCAAAATGAAGCTGTTCTATATCCTTGCGCGACTGACACAATACAAGATAGCCGTGTTATGTGGGCTACTCTTACACCAAGGGGCACCACCAGACACTACTTAGAGGAACATACCTATGAAACGATCGGTGGAGGACAGTTTCACAAACGTGCCTGTTCAACTACGCCTACTGAACATGTAAAACTCAAGGCAATTTACCGATATTACGTTTGTATATCTACTAGTATTTTCATTCGTCACCACTTTGCGGAATTTTAATATCGTTTCTTTTACTCGTACATATATCCTTGGATCTGATTTACATATATGTAACATGTAATAATGTGTATTGTGCAAAGATGTTATAAACAAGTGTAATCCTTTTTTTCAGCATTTCTGTTCGAATAAAATTGGTTTATGGAAAATGCTATGTTCCGTTGATTAAAGAGAAAACGATATTAATTGTAGAAATGGTAATTCATAGGTACTTCTATTTTATCGAAAGCAGAGTATACAGAATCTCACTTATCTAACAATAAGCACAGTAGTGTCGCGATACAAGTGAAAAGCCACGAGGTACATATGTACATATGTATACTACACAAGGGGTCAAGAAGATCGACCGGCGAAAAGTGTAGTAATGTGATAATACCGGGTCAGATATTTTGGTGAGACAATACTGTATTTGGTATCCGTAATTCGACGGAGCTGCTAAGTTGAGTTGTTTCCGATACAATGTATCGGACCGATCTACTCGTATGATGATCCTTAACTGGTGAACGAGAGGTTTTTCCAACCACACAAAAACATCTACGTGCTGTAATCCCTTGTGCAGTGATCTCGATAAAAACGGCAGTCCATCAGCCACCATTTGCTAGTATGCCGGTATGAAGAGATAGTTCGAGGTACGGCAGCAGCTCGGGGTAACCCGGCTTAAGCAGCAAAAGATCACATGTCTCAGTCTAGACCCGGGGAAGGAGGGTGGTATAAGAGCTCCCGTACCATTTCGATATCACGTCCAATGTTACCAATAATTCACGAATTTAGGCGTATTAACACGAACTGAATATTTCGTATACTTCATTTTTACTACGAGTGCTTAATATGATTTGGAGACTACACAAGTATATGGCGCGGGTATTCACTATACAAGGTGTCCCAAAACTACTGCGTTAAACTGAAATAGGAGGTTCCTTGGGTCATTTGAAGCGACATTTTCCTTTACAAAAATGGCGTCCGCGGCTTTGTTTAGGAGATATTAACGAAAAATACGGACCAATCAGAGCGCGACCTAGAGCGGCGAGCCGGTAGGCGAGCGTTGTCGGTATGCCGCGATGTCGCAACAAACAAGAGTTTCTCGATTATGTCCCCGATTTCAATGACCTTTGGATATGTTGTCAAGACCATGATTCTGAACAACATTTCCCTTTAGACTTTTTTCCTTGCGGCTTTAGTTTACGAGATATTTGTAAAAACTTGTAAACTTGGTCATTGAAATCGGTGAGGATCCACATCATCTTTACTCGATTTACGACAACTTGACCCGAACGAGAGAAGAAGCAGAAACTGATTGCATTAAAAACTTACTTATTTAGCCGTAAATCCATTTGCTGCTTCGAAATGTGTGTCACTGGGTTATTCGGTGACGAATTGCACAGATGTCTTCAGGTGTACGACAATACCGAAAGCCAAGGGTTGTACGGTCAGGTCAACGAACTGCACAGCTGGTGGTATATAGCAGGTATACGACAGCTCGGGGATGTGCGGTGAAGTCAACGATCCGGACTTCACTTTCACACAGATTCCATGAAATTTTTCCACAGTCAATATTTTAATACCACAATTCCAAAAGAAGAACATCCCGAATTTCACTTTTCACTGTACGATCGAAACGTTTTCGCACTGGGAACATTTCACGGCGGCAGTCGATGCACTAAAATCCATGGACTTGGACTGACTGCAGTTTTCTCAAAAAGCTTCGACCACCCCCAAATATCCCCACTACGAAGCAAACCTAAGGATACAGGAACATTATGAAAAAACACGTGTTTTGCAGAAGTAGAAAGGACAGCCTTTCCTCTATGATAGAAAACAGGGATCTTCATCTCCGCGGAAGGGATTGTGCCATAAATCAGAACTCTGCAATTGCTCGAGACTATCCGCAAGGCACCGAAACGGAAAAATTTTTTCCGGCTCATAAAGGAAAATGTCGCTTCAAATGACCCAAGGAACCTCCTATTTCAGTTTAACGCAGTAGTTTTGGGACACCCTGTATAATTCACTATATTTTAACAATTTAAATTAAATTAAATATAATTATGTTAATTTTTATTGCAATATTTTTAATCAACGCCAATACAAATTTTCTATTGTATTAATACAATTCTAGTTTGACCCAAGCATAAAATTGTACAATATGTAGAGAAACAAAACATTAGATTTAATTTTTACCCATACGTTATCAATTCTTATTAAAATTCCATTAACGTAAATACATAATTTCTTATTTCTATTTACGTTTCTTCTTTATTCAACTCCTCGTTTTCTTCGATTATGCATATATTTAGCTACGATGAATTCTTGTGTGCGAAAACAAATGCTGTAAGCATCAATTGATACATAAAAGCTCTACTCCATTTATCAATGTTGAGATTTCTCAGATTCGTCGGGTTCTATGGAGACAGATTTTGTCGTCGGAAATAAGTCGCACGAAATTTTTCAGTATAATGTATCATTACATTGGTATCCGAGTTATGTCGTATTGGGCTTCTTTTAATTAGGAAAACTTTTTCAACCGATATATAATAAATATAATTGGATTTGTTACGGGTTTACCGGTATACTGGTGTTACGGGTCTGCCGGTACACCTGTTGTATAAAATTAGTGGTAGATTCAGGTTGGTTACAGCGTCGTTATGAAAACGGCGCTGCAACGAAAGAGAGTCTGGTGACAGACGTGGTGGAGACTGTTTAAATAGTGCTTATTTATTTGATGGAAGCGGTAGTTTCGTTACAATATCAATACGTTGTACGTTACAATATTGCCTCTGACGCTGAATCACGGACATATTGAACGCTGTGCCTCCTGGAGACAACACTGTAAGCGTTTCACCATTGCTTATTCATAACAATAAAATGTGTGTTATAATTTACAATTTGGTCATGAAAACATTGTCACTCGTTTACCATTGGTTTAAACATGTGAGAAATCGGATAAGTTTAACGTACCAGTATTGAATCGTGCTCTAGTTCGATAGATAGCGGACTCTATCTAAATGAAACTATCAGCTAGTGAACTACATAAGGCTGTAACACAAAAGGTGCGTGTCTGAGGAACCTAGATATTACAGCGTTGTCAGCTTTAAAAGTGTAATGTCGTCGCATTATATTCATAAAAAACCGTCGATGCTCACATCGAAAGCATTAGAGCGGTGTTTCTCCGCTTTCTGCAGATGTCGAAATTCAGAGGAATATTGCTTCTTGATTTAAAGTACAGCATTCTCAATTGTATATAATTTTATTAACCACTTCGTTCTCACTGACATGTTATGACGCGACGTCAATACCGTTCGTATAAGGTCACAGACGCGTTAAGACGCGACGCCGATACTGTTCGTACAGATCACAGACGCGTTATCACGCGACGGAATACCGCTTCCTAAGTGCCACAGACGTGTAAACACGCGGGCTTGTCTTTGGTCCGCCTGAGGACATCGCTTATTTCTATTGTGCAAATTATGATGTTGCGTTATGTACAGTTCCATGTTTTGAATTATATCATACACAGAAACAATAAATTTAAAATATCCTGAAATCAATGTTTTTCTTTACCTACAGCGTTCCCAGAATTAATAATTTTTCGAATTAAAGTACTTAATCTAATAAAGAAGCACGCGAGATATGTCGTGTAGAGCATCGAACGAACGGTATTATTTCGCGTGTTTACACGTCCGTGGCACCTAGGAAGCGGTATTGCGTCGCGTGATAACGCGTCTGTGATCTGTACGAACAGTATCGGCGACGCGTTAAGACGCGACGCCGATACTGTTCGTACAGATCACAGACG
>CM052212.1:20644153-20687094 GCA_028454225.1 Lasioglossum leucozonium
TTCTTTACCTACAGCGTTCCCAGAATTAATAATTTTTCGAATTAAAGTACTTAATCTAATAAAGAAGCACGCGAGATATGTCGTGTAGAGCATCGAACGAACGGTATTATTTCGCGTGTTTACACGTCCGTGGCACCTAGGAAGCGGTATTGCGTCGCGTGATAACGCGTCTGTGATCTGTACGAACAGTATCGGCGTCGCGTCTTAACGCGTCTGTGACCTTATACGAACGGTATCGGCGTCGCGTGATAACACGTCCATGAGAACGAAGTGGTTAAACGATCATCTCAATTGACTTGTTCAAAAATCTTTCTAATTTTACATATTTTGTATGCGATAATAAAGTGGGTGTTGTTGCTTTTTTTCCACTTCCAAAAACGGGAAATCAAGCAACACCGGGATTTTATAGGATAGCATAGAAACCGGGCCGTGCACGGCTGCACCTCACGGGAGCGGTCCATCGGGCACAAACCTGGTTCTCATCGGTACTCGACGGCACTCAACGGTACTCAGAAACTGAGATCGAATTTCGAACCTTCGAATTCGGTAGCCGGAAGAACTGATCCTTTCTCCCTCACCTTACACGGTATACACGACTGAGCCTAATTACTGCGTCAATGTGGCGGTCATTAGGCGCCGGACCGAATTTTAATGCTGCTCTAATAGCCACCCCTTGCGACCGGGGGTGTTCGAAACATCTCGATAACACGACCACACTACACCCACGCCACGCCGGAACCCCATGCTTGGCGGGATGAGAAGGTAATAGGACCGCGAAATTGTCGGATGTCTGGAGGGGGAACACTTTTGTGTTTTGTCGGCGTCACCGGGTTGGTCGGGTTGTGTGCAGTGATTTTTTTCCTGTTTGATGCGTGCGCGCGGATTATTGCATAGTGACCAGTATTTTGTATTAGGGTGTCCCCACGAACATGGCGCCAATAGGTGTCGTCGAGAAGGGCCAGTGGTACTCATAGCACGTTCCTGAAACTCGACCGTACTCGGCGTGCGCCGCACAGTGGCCCCAATCGATGAATTAGCTGTTTATTTGTTAAAAAATCAACTGTCTCATACAAACTCTAATCAAACGCATATCACTTTATAAATGTTCAGAATTTATTCAAAATTGTAGTCAAACAAAACGTTTAATATGAAAATTTCATAATCATAATTTTTCACCGTAAAAATGACTCGTCTTCTAATTGATACTCTGGAGAACCTCTATTTTTTATCAATATTTCTCGTACTTAAGGATACTTATTTTTCGTCGTCGTTTTTTTTCTTTAATGTATTCTGTAACACAATATAAATTACGTTCAGCTGTATAGACCTCACTTAGAGGTCTGGGTAAGCTTAAATGAAAAAAAAGTAAGGTGTCTATTCGGCTCGACGCTGGCGATACTTCGATTATACACATATAATCATTATATTAGCAGTACAAATAAGATATTGCAGTTTTTGTCAAGTAATTTATTAATACGTAGGAACAGTATATTGTCACGTCCGAAGATGATTTTTTTGAATAATAATTATTATATTTGAGGATAGAACGCAGTTTTGAACCTACCTGCATGCACCGGCTATGGTTCGGGTAATTGCGAATCAGGATTAATGCAGTTATTGAACTAAATCGTTTTTGCATAGATTTCGGATACACATTATCACGCCGCTCACCTTTCGGGTCCACTACAGGGAGGCGAAAAACGAGCGACTCCGGGTTTTGACGGGCTCAAAGGCCGGGCGGCGAACGGCCGTGCGTATCGCCGTCCACCCGGGATAATACGTGCCCTCGAAGACTTCCTCTCCGCGTTCGAGTCGACTACGGGCGCCAGACACCTCACGGTGTCACACTAATACGTCTAAATTAACGGAAGTCTCCGAAAGGACGGCCGCGAGAGCTGGAAGAGCTCATAAAAGGGCACAGGATTCTACGGGGACTGGACGCGACTTTCCCCACGGCGGGAAGGGACCTCGCGAATAAATTTCCGTTTGAACTAGGCTTGACGATGTTTATTTTGACATTCGAGATTGTCTGACGGCTGGAGGGCCGCCAGACGGAAGGTGGAGTTACGCGCGGTATTACAAAAGATCGCTCGGGCATAAGAAGGGAGCAGGTTCGCGTTACAGAATCGGCACGGTGCCAGCTAGTCGGGCTTTTACAAAGTTTTCATAGACGTGTCGATCCCGGATGTTAAACGCGATTTACGGAATTGTTCTAGCAACCCGTGTCGACAAACTTCCGGATTTTTAGGCCGAACACGGGGTCGAGATGTTTTCGACGGCTATAAGTCTCTTGACTGTGCGCGGCGCATACAAGCTCGTCGGACACGCGAGATTGACATACATTCGGAAATACGCACGCTCGTCGCTCTTACTAGGGAAACTTACGCGAAATACATCGAAACTACTGTACCCTATTCGTGTCACGAAATTCGATCGCTGATCACCCGATCAGAACCGACACTAACGCGACCCGAGCCACACTCCGCGAACGGAACAATCTTCGACATTACTGATTATTCCGATGTCAAAATTTAATCGAAATAGAAAGAGAGCCTGGTTGGCACTTACCACAGCTAGCCGCTTTGCCGAACTCTTGTCGCACGGTATTACATGCGACTACGATATCGGAACTACGTGGATTTTCCTTGCGGAACTCAAAATTACCTTCCTAACGAGAGAAAGGCGCACGCAACAGTGTCCGCGGAATTTCGGTGACTCGGGAATGCGGAAGCGAAGCGTCCCCCACTCTTCTAGTAAGTTCGCCCGCCAATAGTTGTCGCTCGCGCTGAGATCGCATACTAGGGCCGAATCTCGACAGGAGGGCCTCTGACCGATGCCGTTTGCCCGATTTCCCTAACGATCATGTTTTCCACGACCGGGAATGTCCGGTGACATTCCAGGATCGCTCGCGCCGCTCCGCCTGTGGACCTTCGAAATTGCGTGGCGAGACATCGACGGGACGATTCTTTGGGTGTTCTCTAGGTCCGGTGGTCCCTCGTCGGCGCCTCCGAGTTGATTAGCTCGGGCTCGAGATTCTTTTCCTTTTCTTTCCCCAGGGATGTTTTCTGTGGTCAAGCGTTCCGAATGGTACCCTAGCGACAGTTTTCCCTTTTCCTGATTATGGCGAAACTTTTCGTCGCACCGACAGGCGCGACGTTCGAATTTTGGTACAGTATCGCTTCCTAATTTACACGCGTCCCAGTGTGTGCGCTCGCGCTGTAATTGTCGCTGGGTCCTGCTAGAGGGCGATGCAGTCTCTTCGATATTACATTTAGAGGTTACTCTCTAAATTGAGGGAACGTGATTTTGCCACGTCACAACATACTGTTATTATTTGGAGTTACAAATAAGTCTTAATTTTACCGTTGAGGTGTTTCGCTATTGGTGGTTGTATTCAGTGGAGATGGTAGTTGTTGTATCCTGGAATGGCTGGTTGTAAGGTTGTTCCAAAGATTCCTTTCGGGAGTTTGATGGATGAGAGACTCCGTCCGGGTGTTTGCTGGATGGCGGTATGGTGGTGTTTATAACTTCACTTCAATCCTTTTGTTGAACAACAACAATTAACCGATGACCGACTTTAAACCGAGGTTTGAAACATTGACTGATGGATTGATGACTGACGGATGATTAATTGACGACTAGTGACTGTCGACTGATGACTGATGTATGACTAATTGACGATTAATGACAACCGACTGATGACTGACTATTGATGAAGGGCTGCCTCCTTTTATAGATCGTTCAATCCTTTATATCATTGTAGTCTTCGATTCGCTCGAATCGCTTTTCCTATTAATTCCTCATCAGCAATCAGACAGGATATGCGTTGTACAATTTCCAGCCATTTTCCCGGTTGCATCATTTTGCGCTCGTCAATCTTCTTGTCAACAATAAGCATTGCTCATCGGTCCTTTTCTCAGCCTCTGTGTGTTTATCTATTGTAACTACGTTAGCGCATCCGCTACGACGATCCGATCCATCACAGTTTATTTGATTACCGATTTTCCTTGGAACCATTCCTCACACTTTGCACCGAAGAGTTCATCTTGCAAGTGGCTCGTATAATAATAATCTTAAATTTTATAATTTTATAAAGGTTTTACGATTTACATGAAGATTAATAAGAATTAATACTAATAAAAATAAAATAAATTTCACAGCGTTTCGACTTGTTAGATACAGTTTCTCTAAACTTACAGCGGGGTTTGGTTTTGAAATAATTGCGAGGATTGGTAACCTTATGAGTTCCTCTTATTTTACCGCTCGCAATCCAATATAACGTTCGAGAATTTAACAATCAGTGGTTCGATAAAACTTGTAAAAATGATTGTACATACAATAAAAAATTGTTAGTGGATGGATCACCGGACGTGACAATATCAACTATTCTCCTCTGAAAATATACAGTTTTTTGGCATCTCTCAGACACACTGTAATCCCTCGTCCTTCGAGGTAATATGTTGATGTATCAAAATTTTCAATACTTTATTTCGAAATTGGATATTTGAAAGTCCGTGCTGCACGGATCGACAAAGGTGAGAATCCATTGATGCAATGTAAGAAGGTTAATAATATAAATGATATCGGCGCAAGATCATTAAAAAAAAAAAAACAACAAATGTGATCATTTAAAAAAAAAACAACAAATGTGCAATTATTTAAACATGTTTCTTACGTTTCGATCCCTATGTGGATCTTTTTCAAAGAATCATTTTTGCGTCTGAAAATATGCAAAAGAAAGATTAATAACGAATTAAATTTTTTTATAAACAACAGCTATGTAATTTCCTATGAAAATATCGGAAACAAAATAAAATACATACTTGCTGTATCAAAAACATGAAAAGGACCAAATTATTGAGTTATACTAAACACACTTAGGTCACATGTTGGCAGATTTGAAACTGAGACTATTTGCGGACAAAAGCAAACCAGAGACTATGACATATATAAGGTTGACATTCTATAATTGGTTAATCGATATCGATCAATGAGCAAACAGGCAAGAATTGGCGGCAGATTTGAAAACGCAATATACTTTAGTATTGTATTATACAACACAATACTTAAAACAATATAAAACGCTATATGGAAATATGACACATAAAACCTAATACTAAAGAAAAATAACAATATTTATTTTCAAAACATAATGCAAACCATGCTCCTGCAAACACCCAGTGTAAACCAAATCTTTGCAAGAATAAAATTTACATACGTGTATGTAATGTAAATACTAAAACCAAAAGATTTATGTTTTGTGAAAACTCTAAGAACAAAAATTTTTTATCTTTAGTGAATTAGGTAGAATCTGTGATAAAATGGAAACATCATCATAAAAACATTACTGTCTCAGTAATGTAGCGTAGTAGTCATAAATCTTAGGTGTTTCATATCTAAGATTAACGCTTTGTTGTTTAATCATATGAATGGTTTCCAATAATAATCTACGTTGTAAATTAGATTCCCTGTCAATAATTTTCACATTATCAAAGTCAAATCTATGGTCAAATTCCAATGAGAAGGTTAACTCGGATATAGTAGAACTTCGTATTTTACAATTAGATGAAAATTGCTTGTTTCGTATGAGCAGCAAGACGCAAACTTACATTGTCGTGCTGAAGTAGATGTGTACATTTGTATTTACGTTCAGGATGTCCCTAAAATGTTTTTTTCTTGAAAGAGGCGCTTCTCGAGGTCATTTGAAGTAACTTTTTCCTTAAAGATTTATTAACAAAAAAGACGAATTAATCAGAACACAGCTACAGTGGCTCCCACAGATATATTGAATTTACGGTAGACTGGATTAATCCAGCAATAATAGTAGAGAAAAGAAGAATGGAATGAACTTGTTGGATAACCTTCAAAATGTTAGTTCAGGAAAAGTACAAATCTCTCGAAGGAAAATATGGTAATCCTGCAGAGATCGATACGTACGCAGAAAAAGTTGCCGGACATCTGAGGGAATGTTGGGAAAACTCAACAACTCTCTCGGAAGGAAGGCCAAATCGCAAAATAAAATGGTGGAACAGAAAATTCGAAAGGAAAATGAATAAAACAAGGAAATTAAGAAATAAGGCAAAGAATACTAATCCTTATCTCTGGGAATCTTACAAAAGAGAAAGGGCAAATCTCAGGTAGAAAATTATGAAGAGCAAGAGAAAAGGATGGAGAGAATTCACTAAATCAATTGTGAAAATGCCAATAGCAGCAAGACTCACTGAAGTACTATTGAAATGTAATAGTGCTACAATGGGAGTAATAAAAAGGAAAAGCGGGTTAACGCATGAAAATGCAGAGATCCTGGAACAATTATTGGAAACACATTTTCCAGGGTTCACCAGAACAGCGGAAATACAATCGTCAAATGATATTTGTCACAAACCAAATTGGGGATTGGCTAATCAAATAGCAAACCCAAACCAAGTAAAATGGGCAATCAGCTTATTTAAACCTAATAAAGCACCAGGGCTGGATAAATTGAGCCCGAAAATATTAAAAGAAGCGATCCCGTATTACGGACAAGCGTTAACTAATGTGATAAAAGCAAGTTTAGCAACAGGGCACATCCCTAAAGCATGGACTTGTACAAAAGTGATTTTTCCACACAAACCTGGTAAAACAGATTATGCGAAGGTTAAGTCATACAGACCAATATGCTTAACCTCTTTTATTCTAAAAACAGCGGAGAGACTTGTCGACCGGCATATTAAAACGGTAACCCTCAGAGCGAGAGACCTGTTCCCGGGCCAACACGCCTTCAGACCGGGTCATTCAACTGAGGTAGCTTTACACAGACCAATTCGCGAGGTAGAATTAGTAAAAGCAAGGAAAGAACAAGTCATAGCTTGCTTTATGGATATCGAGAGGGCATTTAATATGACCCCGATAGATACCATAAAACAATCTTTGGAAGATTATAAAGTGGAAGAGAATATTATAAAATGGATTTATAACATGCTAAGCAACTGTAGCGTGCAAGCAAGTAGAGGAGATGTCACCATTGCGGGCGATGTAAGCAGGGGCACTCCTCAGGGAGGTATACTATCTCCTTTGTTGTGGTGTTTGGCATTGGATCCTCTGCTTTGGACATTGGAAGAAAGTGGGGCGGAAATAATCGCCTATGCAGATGATGTGGCGATCGTCGCTAGACGTAAAAGTCTCGCGGAATGTATGGATGTAATACAGACCTTGAACATCACCGAGGTATGGTGCAATTCAGTAGGGCTGTCTGTTAATCCAGAAAAAACGGAAGTGGTAAAGTTCACGTAGGCCATAGCTTATCCGAAAGATAGCGGGCTCACATATATGGACGAAACCCTAGAATACAAGGAAAATGGCAAGTATCTTGGTGTAACGATAAACAGAAGATTAACCTGGAGACAATATGTCTTCGGGAAAATTAAAGCAGCAAAGTCCAATTTAGTTATGCTGAGGAGAGCTATTGGACCTAACTGGGGTCTCAGCCCTAAAGTAATGAGATGGATATACGAGGCAATCGTATTGCCCAGATTGACGTATGGTGCAGTAATATGGTGGCAAGCTGCGAATCTGGACACGCTACAAAGTATGGCGAACAGGAAGATACTCTCCTGTGTCAGAAATACACCTGTAAGAACAATGGAAGTAATATCCGATGTATGACCATTGGACATAAGGATCAAGCAATTAGCTCTAAAAACGGCATATAGGTTAAAAAGTTGGAACAAATGGCACGAACTTAGTTACGGCCATTCGAATATAATTCAAGAGGAGGGTAACGAAATAATAAGGAATCTGGCTAATATGCCAAAAGATAACGACGAGAAAAGATATTTTCTGGGTAAAATGGAAAAGGATTAAAAGCTTGGAAGCTATTAATCCATGGAAATTATAAATGGAACAAAATAGGAAAAGAGGGCGTATTAAAGGCAACGGATTGAGTCTGGCAGGATACTGAGACTATTGTCAATGATGAATATCACCTGCAAACCTTGCTCATTCCCCGTCCAAAGATATCACTCTATACCTATTACAACATGTAACAAAAACAAACAATATAATCAAGGGAAAAGTAAAAGAAACACTATAACCTCAATCCAGTTATTTTAGAAAATGGGAAAATTCGTTAAAAGAACTGTAAATTTTCTTTCAATATTATTATTTCCATGTAAAATAAAGGGTTGTTTTAATAAATAAAATAAAAAGAAGTGTAGCGCATCATTTGAAAAAAAAAAAAAATTTCTCTTTAAAGGAAATTTTTTCTAAAAAAAAAAACTTAGAAATTTTATCAAAACACAAAAAATAAGAAAACACACAATAACAAAAGCAACAAAATAACAACTTTTTTTGTTATTGTGAGAACCAAACAATAAAAGGAAAAAAACAACAAAAACAAAATTATGTCACTAACCATCACGCAGCTTGATAATAAACAAATAGGGAAAGGAAAGGGGAGCCAACACGGCCAAAGTCCTATACCACAAATAAACAAGTAAACAACAACCTCCGAAAGGCTGCGAGTCTGGCTCGTGATTGGGAAAGTCAGACTGGGCATAGACCGTGATCATGGCCGATAACAACACGGTCGCAGACAGTATCACCCTGATGATGGTAAATGGAAAACTTTACGCCTGGAATCAAGAAGGTGCCCTGGTAGTCACTGCCCAAATCACACAGAAATGCTGGAGAACGAGACAAAAAAAGGGTAAGGTGCTCTCAAGGCCATCCCCGATAAACAACAAAAATTGACAAACAACAACCTCCGAAAGGCTGCGAACCTGGTTCGTGTTTGGGAAAGCCAGACCGGTCGTAGACCGTAAACGTGGTCGATAACAACACGGTCGCAGGGAGTATCGCCCTGACGAGGAGGTTGAAGCAGATCAAGCCTTATCTAGCTATCTTGGGGTAACCGACAAAACAAGGAGAAATAGACTCAGCTAGGGTTACGTCAATTTAACTGTGCATCTCTGAAAAAGGAAAAAACGACGATTAGTCTTTGGATCTTACGACAAAGTGTGGATGAGGAGACCTGGCTCCCTCACTTTATAGATCCGGTTGCTTGATTGTTGTTTTTGTAACAAAAAATGGAAAAACAAACCTTTAAGGGACAGACCTGACGGACGAAGCTACTTGCTGAACGTCGGTCGCGTTCTGAGGATGACGGTCACATCCAAAATATCAGCCATATCTTCGGGAATGCGTCAAACCCACCCAGGAAGGAGTGCTCGATGAATCTGATATCGAATTTCTGTTATTAGAACGATTTCGGAGAAGTTGATGTATGTCCTTTCTTATCCACAGCGCGGTAGGCTCGGCAAGGAAAGACTGAATGGAGGTTATATCTCGGAAGAGATTTCTTCCCAACGAATAAGTACGTGGACCTTTGTTTTTTGTTGACCCCTGAAAAGAGAGATTTAGTGACCTAACCAGGGTGGTGGGGAGGCATGGGTACCAGCATCGGAAAATCAAATTAATTGCATATCTCTCGTCCTCCCTATAAGTACTAGAGTAGGGTTTTGGACCTAATCCAGGGATGTCAGGGTAGGGAGTGGGTAAGATTCCGGAGTATCCAGAATCAGAGTAGGGTAACATTCAAATTTGACGCATTCAGTATGAAAATATGGTAAAGTGGGCGGGGGGGTCAAAAGGGCAGGCGAGACACCCTGCAGGTCGGAAGGTGGAATGGGCCTGACGTACATACACCGAGCCCTAAAAAAGCTCAAAAACTGACCAAATTAGGTAGCATTGCCTGTCCACCAATGATGACCGCCCCTACTAGTAAGCCATCTTCTCTGAAAGCGGCCCGGGCTATATAAAACAGAGAAACGACCGAAAGTTGTGAATAATTGCAACCCATAGCGGGCCGAGGGTCGGTAGCGCCGTTTGTGATACTTGGTTACCCGCTGTGCCATAAGGAAGCGGGAGCGGCACGGCCGCCCTCCCCGACCAAGCGACAAACTAACTAACTATCTAACTGCAGTGGCTTCTGCTCCGCATGGTGTTGGCCATGGTGAAGTTCGAATTCGTCCGTGGTAGCTGCGTTCTGAATGGTCCGTGTTTTTGCTCAGAACTTTTTAACAAAACCGCGGAGAACATTTTCGCACAGGAAAAAGTTACTTGAAATGACCTTGGGAATCATATCTTTCAAAAACGCACAACGTTTTTGGGACACCCTGTATAATTCCCCGTCGCGGCGCGAGGTGTTTTGTGAGACAAGTAAGTCGAACATGAAGGTCATCAGCATTCACCATTAATAATGCGAAATAATACGAGTATGAAGTAATTCTGCATAAAAGTTACGTCACACGAATTCTCATCAAAATTTAAATATGTTGTAAAATTCAACATTCTTAGCTTCTGAGATATTCAGGAAAATTGATCCTACAACTACATTGAATTTTGTCGATATTATATTACGACGATCGGCAAACGATCTATTTTCCGCGTGAACTTTTTAAAACAAATGATGATGATGATGATGGTTTGATTTCTTAAATATAAAGCATTACGAGCTGAATTTGCTTTACTAAAAATTATAGCCTTTTTTAAATTTTCGGATATAGATTCAGTAAAAATTCGGATTGGGTTAGGTTTTGATTACCTTTGCGTTACCTTTGGATTAATTTTTAGGTTAGGTTTTGCGTTTGGTTTAGATTTTACAGTTTCAGATTTACTTATGGGTTGGTTTTCGGCAATGTATGTAAAATAATAGTTTCTTTTTGTTTAAATAACCTACACCGTGTCCAAAAATAACTCATTTATTTATGTGAGGGAATGCGGTACGCCCATCCCACCCGCTCTGGAAAGGGTCGGGATTATGTGGCCCTCCTCGGCTGTAGTACACGACTGAGTATTACCACGAAATCCTCACGGTGGCCGACTCGGACGTAACGGCGACCCCGGGCCAGTGTTGGGATCTTGCGCGGGTTACACACGCATGCGCGACGATTTTAGCGTCAGTAAAGTACAAAGTTGAGTTATAATGAAGTATCTTGGTCACCCCGCATAATTCTACAAAATTTTTAAATATCAATGTTTAACATGCGTATGACATATTAAATTTTGATGTGTAATATATAAAATATAATATAATGTAATATATAATAGTGTATAATATAATGTAATATATAATATACTACCTACTAATTTTGGAAGCATAGTGCTCTACGCTTCCTTGTAGCTCCTTTTCCAATAGTTGCCATTATTGCACAATTGAATATATTAACATTAACTTACCAAAATTTCGAATTACGCTCGCCTCGTCGTGTCGTCTTGCACTTTTTCCTTAGGTTCCCGCCGATAACAGTTTTCCCCCCCCCCCCCCTACTTTCCCCACAAGCTTAGGACGTACACACGTCCCTGCATTTGTTCGCGCATGCGCGTGTAACCCGCGCAAGATCCCAACACTGCCCCGGGCTACTGTAAAGATTCGACCGTAGCCTCCACGCGTGTGTTCCTCATCTCAGCCCGACAGACGGTCCTTGTCTACTCTCAACCGACTAGAGTGTCCACCCGAGCCTCGGCATTTCCGCACTTTAACCGCATTCCTCTCCAGGACAAACTCCCTTCCGCTGATGGTGCAGGCCACCTGAGGGCGGAATGCCCGCGAGGATGGTAGACGCCTCGTACGATACCCTCTTATGACTCGGCGCATGTGTGTTGCTGCGCCACGCCGACTGGGTGCGACCTCCGAGTACCACACGAAGTGCCATAAAGGGCTATCGAATGTCTCTACGGCATCGAATCTCTCTACAGCGCAGACTCTCTCTCCGAACTGTTGCGGTAGGCACGAGTCGGAATAAACAATACGATCGATTCGCGTCGTCTCATCGTGGAAACGTTTCGAAGGTAGCGCGTATTTTCCCCAAATTGCCGACGACGCGGGTCCCGCGAACTCATGGACTACGCGTTTAATCCGCCGTTGTTTGTTGTTGTTCCTGCTATCCGACCGAATTGGCGTTTACACTGGCAGCGTATAATCTTTAAACGACGTTCAGGCGGTCTCCGCAACTCTACAGTCTTTGCGTTTATCCGTCGCGGCGGTATGATTGCGTCGTACCACGACACAAACACGGACCCAGAAAAACGCTACACGAGTCACCACAAAGATAGGCAGCAATTTCCTTCTCGACGGACCCTCAACACTCGACAGTAGTCTCATAAAGTCTCTAGATTACAAATTGACTATCAGCAACAACGGCCAAAGCAACAGTGACCTATTAAGTGGTGATTCTCCCACTTTCCTCATCTTTTTACCCGTACGCGCCGGCCCCTGGCTTCCGGCGAATTCTGATTTTTTCTGCGGCTGTTTTGGATGACCGGCAATTACCCGTGTCGAGACTAGCTCGAACCACACCATCAGTGGACCGACGAATTCTCTCCTGACGAGGCGCCGCGTCGACAGGGCTGAGTAGATTATCTCCTCCGGTCCAAAGCCCCCGTCGGCCCCTCCAGGTTGCTCAACCCAGTGTCGGTCATTTCCCCCGTTATCTCGCGGGCGTATTTTCATGACCAATCAGTGGAGCGCCTCTTCGTGAGAGTCTGCGAATTTCCTTTTGAGAAGGAAAAGGACTCCGAGCCCCCTGGGCTAGGCTACGGTCCTGCAAATTCGCGTCGTGTAATGTCGTGCGACGTTTAACTCCTTTATTTCGACGTCTACTAGTATTTCAGACGTCCTAGCGAGAGCATTCGCAACTACTCAGTCACATCGGTGCTGCCAGAGGGCGATCCGATCTTTCGTTATCGGTTCGAAAGGACGCGGACTTAGACAATTTTACCAGGTCACAGTATATACAACAATTTCTCCCTAGAAGTCCTTATTTAGTAACAACGCTTTAATATACATAAAACTATATGGACGGACTGAGCGTTGACAACTTTTAACACTAATAATTTGAAAAGCGAATCGAGGTGGGACATGGTTTTTGTGCAATTATGTAAATAAAGATTAACAAACTTTATTCCTCTTGTTCGCAATAGACTTTACAAATATTTCTAACAACTGTACCGCAGAAGGTCGGAACAGAAAAAGAACCCGCAATGTTCGTTTGCTGGATATTTATAATATATCCCTCGCTCTTATCAACTACCTGCGATTTGGGGAAGATGACTAGAGCGGTCGCTTGTTATTGTTCACTTTAACCGCCGTCCCAGGTATACAAATTCCTGGGTTCGTCCTTTCATATCTCCGTATATGTAATGACTTTCTCTAGACGGTTAATCACTTCAAGTTTACAATCACATTGTTTTTTCTTTTCTCTCTTCCCGAATCTCGTGACTCTTTGTAGTCTGACGGCCCCGGGTCCACTTTTCGGTTTCTCCGTGCTCGCTAGTAACCTTCATGTGAGAAACTCACCAAATCGAGGTTTTTTGTGGCCAACGGTAGACACATTGTATCTACCTTTACTCGCTATTGGCTTAGATGCAACAAACGCTATCGCGTAGTCGCCAGCTTCAAACGAGATTCGGGTGTACTACCTTTCCACTATACTGAACTCCGTAACAACCGACTAGCATTAGCCCTCCTCCTCTAATCCCTTACAATATTTCATATCTCGCAAGTTACATGTTAATTTTGTATACATAGATTTATCGCTGGGAAAACAGAAATGCATTTCTATCCATAACAACACTATTTATTCACGAACACTCGCTGGAAAAAAAATAACTGAACATTAAGTGAAACAAAACATTTTACTTTCCTCATAATCTGACACGTCACTTTTTCTTGTGTTCTAACCTCAAATACACGCATAAAAGAAGGACCTTATACAACGTATTGTAAAGCGAAATGTTAAACAATTTGCGATGGATTATTTAATTCAAGGCGTGTACTCGTTATTTTAGCTCAATGACGGTGTTTACAATTATTATATATCTTATTCTATTGATTTAAAGTGATCGGTTTGTTAAAATGTGAAATTGAAAATTCTTATAAGTTTAACTAAACTTTTCGTAAAAAGGGGAAAACATGTCTCGTAATTCTTGCTAAAGAATATTCGTAGGAATAGTCTTAGGAATATTCTTTACAGAATTTTATGAAAATTTTCTGCCCCGAACTGTCCCCATAATATAAAAAATTACTTATTTAGGGAGACACCCAGAAAACACGTACGTACAGATTTTTGAGAAATTGTTTTCTTGTCCACCATGTGAAAGAAAGTTTGCGATTCTTTGTGTACTTCGGGATTTATCTAATTTGATTTTTATTTTATTTTTTTTTGCGTCTCAGTACGTATAATGAATACAATTATAGACGACACGTCAATTTTGGATATTTATATCTTGACAAAGGTTTATGCAAAAATAGTGTTTTTGTAATGTTTTGAAAATGTCTTAACCTGACCTACCAGAAAACGTATTTATTTATTTACGTAATCATCAGTTACTCTTCCAAATAATTTTCCCGCCTCTTCGAAGAAATAAATAGGCCGGTACGCGGAGGGACTCTCCTTCTGGACAATCTTGGCGTTCTTCCAACATTGGTGGAAGACTCGCCGGCGCAGCATCCGAGAATATTAAGCGTCCAGGCCAAAACATGTCCGGGGCTGATGTAGTACATCGGCTCCCGCAGGAAGACATCGCTGTTCGCGGAAAGAGGGGGTCATTGGAGGAATTTTTCGGCACGCCCCGATACCTTCCCTCTAAACCCCAGTGTCATCCCAGCCGATTGCCCCAGACAGGCAGGGCCGAACTGGACCCACTCCGCCTATACGGCCGGTCACCCACGAGGATGGGCTCAATACACCCACCCCCACGGCGGTGATGGTCCAAGATTTGCTCCTCCCACCGCCACCGTGTCTAACGAAGTGCCGTCGGGCTCTCCTTGGTCTATCCCTAATCGCCTGCTACTTCGTCGAAAGAGGGTCCGCCTCCTTCTATGACATAACCTCCTCACAGAAGGAGGCCGATGCTCGTCACGAACCCTCATTGCAGACCATATAGTTGACCACGGCCGGAAATGAAAGGTCCCAACCTACGGTCTCTCGAAGGGCATGATGCGGCCGGGACCACACTGAACATTTTTCCAACGTGTGCGTGCCGTGTCCCGACCATCTCCACAGTGAAGGCGCTGCGTAGTCGGCTTGCGTCATACGATATGAGTGCCTTCCCCGCCTCCTGCACCACAGCTCCAGTAGTAGCAGAGTAGCCAAGACTATTAGACGGCTTGAATTGAGGCGACAAATTGCCACCTCCAACCGGCCACGGTGTCTGCCCGAGCATTTTTTACATGGAAATAATCCCTATTATGGATACCCCGCACCCCCTGGGAGAGAGGTGACGTGTTATGTGGAACTCAAGTTATACCCACTAAGTCCTCCATGCCCGTTGTAAAGCTCCTGAGGGAACCCGTCATCCGCGCGTGCATTTCAAACCGATGTATCCCCGCCTTAATAATTCATTCCTCGAAGGGAGGGCAGCTCCTTCCTCCTCCGAACCTACTCTACTTGGAGACAACCCGCAACAAGTGACAGGATGACATTCCCCCGTTGGGCGACTGAGCTCCTGCTCAGTTGACCTGCGGCCTCCAAAGAATTCTTTACTGACCGAGTATAAGGAGCTGGCCCCTGCCCCGGGACATCACTCGCTCGCAGAAGGAGATAAATCCATGCCAGGCCATCTCGGCGTCGAGAATCGCCGAGACAATTAGCGGAACCAAGTGGTGCTGGTCCACGGAGGTGTTCCTTTTGGACGCCGGGCCGTTTGGACGCGTCCCTTTTGGACTGTGGCATAATAGTTGGTCTGGGTTAGATCAAAGAGAAGAGGTATACCAAAAATTAAACGTAATCAATAGTTGGACTGGGCTGGGTTAGATCAGGGAAAACATGAATAATATCATTAAGTGTTACTTCAATAGATGGTCAGCCAGGCGTCCAAAAGGAACGCGTCCAATCGGCCCGGCGTCCAAAAGGAACGCGTCCAATCGGTCGGCGTCCAAAAGGAACGCGTCCAATCGGTCGGCGTCCAAGTGGGTATCACTCCTGGTCCACAACGCGCCGCAAGCCACGGCGCTCCGCCGCTCATGTCGGGCACTCCTCCACTGTGTTGTGCCGTGGCTCGCAGTGGTGACACCGCCCCTCCTCCTCCATTTTTTTGTGGGGAAATGCATTACGCATACTTCGGCTCCCAGGGGAGAGACCGAGGTTATGTGGGACTACCACCGGGGAGGGGGCTCCTCGGTGGCTACCCATTAAAACCCCACATCCTCCTAAGCTAAATGGGAAGTGCCTGGATTATGCGAGTATTCAACAGGACACTTCCGAGTTATCATAAAATCTCGAAGGGAGGGATTAGCCTCCTCCTCTACCTACGCTATAAGACTCCGGGCGGAGGGACCCGCCCAGTGTCCCCATCCCTGGGGCCGTCGAATTGGGCTTCCCGAGCCCACGCTCGGTCTACCCACGGCCCCCGGTGTCTCCGTGCCCTGTCCGATCCGGGTGGCCTGAAGGCCCCCGTCCCGGCCAGGGCAAGAAGGCGCCGCCACCGGTAAGGGAGGGTCGTCGAAGACGCGATCCGGCACACCCCCCACAGCTCAGCAATCTACAAAGGGGACGGGCGGGCGCCCCCCGCACCGAGTTACCTCGGGGGGCGTTGACCCATCCCGGGGGGGAAACTAACTTCCCCCGGGGGGACCGGGGTCAGCACACCCACCGGTCCCCCCCATTCACCGCCCGCCTTCCGGGCAACAGACGCCGCGGGGAGACACCCCGCGACGATCCCCTCTCTTCTCCTACTTCCTCCACCGAAGGGGTGGAGCCACTCCGTCACGGGATGGCCCCCGCGGTGACTCCAGCGCCCCCCATCCTCGTGGGGGCAAGTTGGCACGGAGAAGACTCCCGCGCCCTCCCGTCCACAACTGCACCCTTCCTGCGCCATACAGGAGGGACTCTTCGGCGCGTGGGTCGCCCTGGCGCCCACTGCCTCCTCGCTGAGTCCGGGTCCGCTTCCCGGGCTCTCTCGGCGACCTCCTTCTCCGAGGTAACAATCTCGGAGAAGGAGATCACCGCCTTCCGCGACCTCTCGCCGGCGATGATGGGGTCGAACATGACCGCCAGCGAGAGGTCCCCCCCCCCCACTGCGGCTCTTAGGACCCGATGCGGCCCTGCCCACGCGGGCATTCCTCTAAGGTATGCTGCGCCGTGTCCTCCTCCTCGCCGCAGTGGTGACACTGCGCTGTTGGCTCCCGTCCCATCCAGTGCAGGTACTCACCGAAGCAACCATGCCCGGTGAGCATCTGCGTGAGGCGGAAGGTCAAGCCGAACCGACTCCCGCACCACTTCCCAATGATGGGCAGGAGTGCCCGAACCACCGGGTGCGGCGAAGAGGCAAGTGACTGCCTCCACCGCGCCAAAGTGTATGTCCGGGCCTGGCGCCTAGCGGCACCGACCTCTTCCATCTCTCTGGCCGAGAGTCCCCCCCCCCCCCCGGGGGACGACGGAAGGAGCAGGCGACGCCGTAATTAGTCGCCCACTCCTCCGCCTCCAAATGGAAGGGGTGAATCCCGGCCAGGAGTCCCGCCACCTCACCGGAGATGGTGCGGTACCCCCGTATGGTCCGGAGTGCCAGCCGGCGCCGCACTCTCTCAAGGAGAACTTGGCTATGCCGGCTGGCCTCGAGCGACCGGAACTACACGGGGCCCCGTATAGGGCTATAGACCGCACCACCCCCGTATAGAGGTGACGCACTTTCGTCTGAGGCCCCCCGATGTTCGGCAGCAGCCGCCCTAGCGCGGCCGCTGTCCTCTCCAATCGGGGGGCCAAGAGGTCGAAATGTCTATCAAAGCGCCAGCGGCTGTCGATAGTCAGATCCAAGTATCTCATACTAGGCCCAACGTCGACAGTTGCCTCAGCGACCCGGATCCGCAGGTCCTGCCCAAACAGAGGCCATCGCGACCGAAGCGGGCCGTACAGACATATCGCCTCGGTCTTTGCGGCGGCCACGGTCAGGCCCATTCCACGGATGCGTCCAACAACGCGGTCCAGGGCGGACTTCACAAGCCGTCCGGTTCCCCTCCAGTCCACCCCTCCGCATATACCAGGGTGTCATCCGCATAGCAGATGACACCCGTACCAGGGGGGAGGTCAGCCCGCAATTCCGCGTCATATCCGAGGTTCCACAGCAGTGGTCTCAAAACCGACTGAATGTCCAGCCCTGGCTGAGGAAGGAAGTCGCTGGACGGTAAGGATTAGGTCGGAGACATCTATTCCGATACGCCCTCCCTTCTCCCACCCCATCCCCTATAACTCCCCGAAGAAAATGCACCTCCGGGTGGTGACACCAGTCTCCGAGCTGAATTAGGGTTCGCCTCATAAGCCCGTTCCGCCGCCTCTCACAACCCCCCTCGATGCCAGCCGTGGTCGACTCCATGGTCGGCAGCAAGAGGTCCCATCCAATTTGTGCTCTAAGAACCAGTCGCGGCACTGACCAGGCTTGGCAGTTTTGCAGCGTGTGCCGGGCCGAGTCCAGCCCCTCCTCGCAGTGGTGGCACTGTATCGTCGGTTCCCTCCCGATTTTAATCGAACTGGGGCCATTCGATGACTTACCCAAAAAGTCTAACTAACTAACTCTACCAAGTTTCAGCCCTCTATCTCATCTATAAGGGTAGTTATTGAGGAAAAACAAGAAATCAGTTTTTGGTCTATTTTCCCTATTTATTGGCAATTCAAAATTCTGAAAAAAATTTAACACAATTCCAGATTTCCAGTATCATTTTCAGATTTTTCGGTTGCAAACTCTGGTTGTAAAAAATGAGAAACACAAAAAAATTGAAAAAAGTATGACAGATTTCGGATAGAAATCGAAAGAGCACAATCACAGATTTAATTCAGTAATGAAATATGCTCGTAAGTATTATGCTAAATTTTTATCAAAATTCTGAGTTTGGTGCGTCATAGTTGAAAAAATAAAAACCACTTTTCTCGGCGTTTTTCCTTTTCATTTTTTACAACCAGAGTTTGCAACGGAAAAATTTGAAAATGATACCGAATATGAGGCTTAGTATCTGAAATGTGTTAAATTTTTTCAGAATTTTGAATTGCCAATAAATAGGGAAAATAGGCCAAAAACTGATTTCTTGTTTTTCTTCTATGTTAGGATCGCTGTGTTGGGGTGAATGGTTCATCACGATACAGAATGTATATTACTAACTATATATTTAATACTCAATTAACAGAAAAGGTTTATAATACGCGGTGCGCTCGGACGCCATACATCGCATCACGCTTCCATACACCACTCTGCTCTCACACCGCAGCGCGCGCATGCACCGCCGCACGCCATGCCGCAACGCCCTCTATATATGCATGACCACATACATCAATTCCCCCCTTTGGTCATACATATCTTCTTCTTCCCTTAACGCATTCAGCAGTCATTGCACAAATTCGCATCAACACAATTTATATATTTGACCATATGTAACTATAAACTCTTATGCATATAAATTTAATCCTATAATACCTGTGTTTAATTTCTCCTCGCTCAGTGGTTTGGTCAGTAGATCAGCCTCCATTTCTGCTGACGCGACATGTGTCATTTTTATGGTTCCATTTCTGACCTCGTCCTTTATGAAATAATATTTCCTGTTAATGTGTTTTGTCCTGTTTGTAACTTTTTCCTTCTTTATCCAGTCCATAGCCGCCTTACTATCTGTTCTTAATTCTACTGGTGACTCAGCTATATTATTATTGCTCAAATTACTTATTAACCCTTGCATCCATTTCACTTCTTGCACCCCTTCGCATATCGCGATTAGTTCAGCTTCACAAGTGGAAAGTGCCACAAGGTTCTGTTTTTTACTTCTCCAGCCGATTACGTTATCACCCATTTTGACCACGTATCCACTGTACGACTTCGCATCTGGTGTGCTATCCCAACTGGCATCTGTACTTATGGACAATTTCCCACTTGCTCTGCTGAAACATAACTTAAAGTCTTTTGTTCTCTTTAAATATCTATACACTCTCTTTAACGCTATTAAATGCATTTGCTTTGGTCTTTGACAATACTGTGATAGGTAACTTACGCTAAAGGCTATGTCGGGCCTTGTACCTACCGCCAAATACATCAGTGAACCCATCATTTCTTGGAACAAAGCTTTATCTACCTCGGGTGAGTCCTGGTGTTCATTTAAGTTTTGGTTTGCGTCCATGGGTGTTTTAGCGGTATTGCACTCTTCCAACTTGTATTTCGCTAAAATTTTGTTAACATACGCCCCCTGTGATAGTTCTACTCCCCCCTTCGACTCTGTTATTTTTATGTTTAAGAAAAATTTCTCCTTATTTTCGACAATATCTAATCCTTGTTTGACTTTTGTCATTACGCTTTCTATTATTTCATTATTTGATCCTACTACTAAGAAATCATCTACGTATATACCTAGTAATAGTACTTGCCCGTTCTTTTGAAGTCTATATACGCACGGGTCTTCCTTCAGTCTTACCAGTCCTATTCCCCTTAAGTTTCTATCTAATTTCTCATTCCAGCAATGGCCCGACTGTGGCAATCCATAAATGCTTCTATTTAATTTGCATACCTTGAGCTTGTCGCTATCGTATCCTGGCGGTTGCTCCATGTAGGTCAGCTCTTGCAATGTCCCATACAAGTATGCCGATTTTACGTCATACTGCCTAATCCTTAAATTGTATATACACGCCATTGCCAGCATTGCCCGAACAGTCTCTAGTTTTATCACGGGCGCAAATGATTCTTCGTAGTGTATCCCTATTTTTTGCTGACATCCTACTGCTACTAGCCTGGCCTTGTATCGTGTGGTTTTCCCATCTGCATCCTTCTTCTTGCTGAACACCCATTTACTCTTTTTGATCTGCATCTTTTCTTCTCTTGTCACCAGATCCCATACTTGGTGCGTTCTCATTGACTGGAGTTCTTGTTCCATGGCCTCCTCCCACTGTTCTCTGTCCACCGATCCGACCGCTTCCTTGTAATTTCTTGGTATGCATCCCTCTAGACCTTCTATGCTATATGCTTGCTCTTGTTTCTTTGCTATTCTCTCAGATCTTCTAGCCCCATCTAGCCTGAGTTTCTCTTCTGTCTCTAGCCGTTTCCTCGTATGCTCTTCCTGTATGATCTGGTTGCTCTTCCCTTTTATTCTTCCTCTTTTCCTTTCTTCAGACAGGTTCGTTCTCCCCCTGCCCTCGTCTTCCAGGTTATCAGGCGTTGTTTCTTCTCCTTGTGGATTATTTCCCATCTCCACATTTTCCACATCCTCACCTGCAGTGCAAGGGGTTATGTAATCCTCACCTGTGAGTGGTATTTCAGCCTCGCCATCACGTTCTGTTGTTTGTTCTTCTATTAGTAGTCTGGACCCCTTCTCTTGTTCATTGAATTTGACCGTTCTGGCACTATATATCCGATTCTCCTCGACGTTATATATTCTATATCCTCTGGTTTCTAGGGAATATCCTACAAAAATTCCAGACCTGGCTCGTGGTTGTAGCTTGTTCCTCATCTGCTTTGGTACATAATAATATGCCATACATCCGAACACCTTTAAATACGAAACACTTGGTTTCCAACCGGTCCATTTTTCTTGTGGCGTTGTTTCTGCATCTGACTTTGTAGTTGTCAGATTCTTCAGGTACGTTGCTGTCATCAGTGCTTCTCCCCAAAATCGTTCTGGTAGTTCTGCATCTCTCAACATGGTACGTACCTTGTCTAGGAGTGTTCTATTTGTTCTCTCCGCGACACCGTTGCTCTGTGGATTGTAGGCCACGGTTCTTTGGTGATGTATACCTTTGTTCTTGAACAACTCTTCGAATTTTGTGTTAACGAACTCTCTTCCGTTATCCGACCTCACGCCTTTAATTCTTTTCCCCATTTGATTTTCCCATTTGTTCATGTATTTCAGGAAAAAATCGTAGGCCTGATCCTTGCTCCTCAGCAGGAACGTAGTCGTATATCTGCTATAGTCGTCGACCAATACAAATATATACACATTTCCATCGTTTGATGGTGTTGCCATTGGCCCGCATAAGTCTATGTGTATCAGCTGCAGTGGTTGGGTAGACTTAGGACACTTTGCCTGATGCGGTTTTTGTGCCAACTTCCCAATGATGCATGGTTCGCATATACCTAGTTTCTCTCTGGTTGATTTCATGTCCCTGACAGCGTCTGTCTTGATCATTTGTTCCAGGTACTCGTCGCACACATGCCCCAACCGCTTATGCCACAACATTTTTTCTAATGGCTTACCCTTGGTTTGTTCTCTCAGACACTCCTTTTCAGGTTCTCGCTGTCTTTGGGGGTTCCGTTCTTCCAGAAGGTTTGCTTGTTCTAACGTTTCACCTTCTAAAATGAATATGCCGTTCCTTTCTTCCGCCTCTGCAACTATCTTGTTTCCCGGCCCTATTATTTTTGCATGGCTATTTTCGAATATCACAGTATGCCCATTCCTATTTAACTGGCTTATTGACAGTAGATTGGCACGTAACTTCGGTACTAGTAGTACATCTTTAATATTGACTATGTTCGTACCTTCATATGTTCGGGTGGCTATCTTTACTTCACCTATAGCTTCTGCTTCTACGCTTCTTCCATCTTCAGCCAAATTCACCTTTGTATTGTACGGTATCATATTTCTCATACCCTCTATTTCCGGTGTCATGTGTGATGTGGAGCCAGAATCCAGAGTCCATGTTTGTGTCCTCTTGTCTTTATTTTTTACTTCTGCGTGATTGTACCATTCGGTTATCTGAAATGTAAATTCATTTCTGTTCGTTACCGCCATGCTACTTCGTTCTCTCCTTGTTGTCTGTTGTGTGTTTGGACCACTCGTGTACCTTCTTGTGTTACCTCTATTACATGAATCGCCTCTGTTATATGCTTCGCCCCTATTGTGTACTGTTTCGCCTCTATTATGTTGACGATGAAAGCATTCCCTCGCCAGATGGTTCTTCTTCCCACATATGAAGCAGCCACTATCCCTATTTTGTCGGAACCTTCCATCTTTGGTTGCCCTATATGCTTTTTCGCTTCTCCACGCTTGTGTGTTATGTACATTATTGTTTTGAGCTAGGCCGACCCTTTCTTCCTCCTCCCTTAGTGCGTGTTGTACTTCAGTCAACGTAGCACTACGCTGTGGCCTCAGCACCATCGCAGCCTTTTCTAATCTTTGGTGGGTGCCTCGCACTACGTGGTATACTATTTCTCTCTCTGGTATCGGGTATCCTAGCGCAGCGCTCCTGGACGCTATGGTTTTGGCTCTGGTAATGTAATCACTCACCGTCTCTTCGCCCTTCATACTGATATTTTTCAGTTCTAGGCCAATGTCTATGCGCTTATCCTCAGCATCCCCAGCGTACATTCGTCTGAGCTCTTCCCAAACGTTGCTTGCCCTATTTTCTACTAAGAATTGGCCCGCCTGGCCGTCTGACAGTGTCGTGATTATAATGCCAAACGCCTCATCGTCTTTGGCTTCCCATATCTTTCTTACCTTGCTTCGCTGTGATTCAGGATCGTGGTCTATCGGTGGTTCCTCGGATTCTATAACTTCTCGGAACAGCTTCCGCGTCCTGAGTATCGCCGCTACCTTTAACGCCCACACGTGGTAATTTTTGCCGGTTAGCAATTCAATTCTGCTCAGCGGTATTCCAGTTGATTCTGCCATTTTTTTTCTTTCTCCACTTCTTCGCTGACGACCGTTGACTTTTGGGCACTCTCTATTCTCTATATCACCGCCACGCGGTTTCTCTAACCTCTCTTACGCCACGTGTTGCACATAACCTTATACTTGTCCTTTTTCCATTTCACCACAACCACGCTCTGCTACCAATTGTTAGGATCGCTGTGTTGGGGTGAATGGTTCATCACGATACAGAATGTATATTACTAACTATATATTTAATACTCAATTAACAGAAAAGGTTTATAATACGCGGTGCGCTCGGACGCCATACATCGCATCACGCTTCCATACACCACTCTGCTCTCACACCGCAGCGCGCGCATGCACCGCCGCACGCCATGCCGCAACGCCCTCTATATATGCATGACCACATACATCATTCTATAACTACCCTTACAAATGAGATAGGGGGCTGAAACTTGACAGTCTTTTAGTGTAGACTATCGAATGGTCCCAAGATCAATTAAAATTTCGCCGGAAGCAAATTTTACCACCCAACCCGGATATAGTGGGACGTTATAGTTTTTAAGCCATTACGTATCGTCTTTTTCGATGAACTTATCCGGTATACAGATCGTTTGTCCGCAATCGCGTCGTTATCTATAGAAACAATTGCCGATCTCATACACACACACATACGCGCGCCACGAATGTACACGTATAGGCAAAACACAATGTAGTAGCAACTGTAATTTTTCACGAATACAGTAAAGTTGCGGTCTAAGTCCCTCAGAGCTACGCGATCACTGTCCCTCCGCCTATTGATTCCACTGAGGCGCTAAGAAACTCGAACTGCATTAGTCGCCGTGCAGTGTAAACATGCCGCGTAATACGATACCGGATCCGGTATATCTATTATTATTTTTTTCTGGGACTTTCACCAACTTATTTCTGTCATTTTTCTGATTAAAATTACACTAAACATGATATAATTGCAGCTGTATTTAGTGATTTAACTGACGATACGGTCTTTGTTTTCGGCCGCACGGTCCGTCTTTGTATGCACTGTCCTTTTCTTCGTTCGACACTGTCCCTTTGTACTTTCGGCGCGGTCGCTGTCGTCGAGGCAGTAATAAAAAATAGTTTACATACGCGATTACTATTCTTGCTCCGACCCGGCGATGGGACTTAGATCGTGACATTACTGTATCTTGAAAAGTAAGGCCGATAACATCTTCAACATATATGCATATTCACCTTAACAACATATTAAAAAATCATCGAAATCGTTGAGGTGTAACTTTTTTGGCACAATTACCTAATATAAAATTGAACATTTAATAAACATTTAATGAACATAAAATAAGAACTAACTTTTGACCTGTAGAGTTGTTTATGCAACAATTGGCTAATGGTAAAAAATCATAGCGATAAGAGCTTATATTCATAATAAATAACAATTTGTAAGCGAAACGTAGAAATTTGTTTCCCGCAAATTCGTTATGAGAGAAAACACTGCATTGCTTAATGCTTTTCTACCTACATTGTTTTCGCGATTTTTATGTGGACGATTCATGAAAGAACGGTACACGTAAAATTTTTTTCTAAATACTATATCGTAAATTTCATTAAATTCACCATATTATACTCATATTGTGTTTCCTATTGAACAGAATTGATTCATGAATCTCTACTGACCATTATTATATACAGGGTATCCCATTTTAATGAATGGGTGAGTGGGGGATAATGAGTGGGGACTCGCAGATCCCCCTGTACCCCACTACAGAAAATCGTGCCAACTCTCGGCGGACGGATAGTACACTTACATATGTACATACTTATAATGAGTGTTTAATGGTCATTTTTAGTAATTCAGAAAAATAGAATTTGTAATATAAAAACGGAGTTCGTAATTGAACAAGGTTCGAACTTTACTGAAATAATGATGCACTATTTCCCGGTTAAACAAATCCTCTTGCTTCGGCGTAAAAACCTCGACGGATTATGAGGAAAAACCGAAGCAAGACGTAGTAGATTTATTCAATGAAAAGGAAATGATACATAAATTTCATCCTACGAAAGCTCAACACATAACGCATTTAAAATAACTAACGCAATTTGACTATTACCTTCTGAATGGCCATTCTAATATGAAACTAAGAGAGCTCTCTTACCGTTAACATCAGGTCTTCACGCGCAGTGATCCACAGCAGAGTTCCACTGGAACTCTGCACGATTTCCAGCCTGCCCTTAAGACAATCCTTCGCTGGCAGCACTACGGTTAGCCTTGCGATCCGTTCCAGCTTCGGTATGCACTGCAAAGGAGCTTCAACGCTTCCAATGCCCTAGACTCTCAAATGTGCAACCGGCCTGGTAGAATCCAAGTCTTGCCGAACCAAGTGTACAAGGACCCAACGTCCAAAACCATCATTACCCGGGATCACTCGCGGAACACTCAAATGTGCAACATTATCGCAGAACAAACTCTCGCGTCGTCTCTCACATTCGTCAATCGCTCATATTCCCTTTTCCACCATGTCTATGACAACGCCAACTTGTATATACTCCAACTCGCGTATATACATATACACGGCGAGACAATCGTCTTCCGTCACGGTGCATACGATTGACATTATAAAATTACAAAACGTAGAGAAATCGCGAACAATGGGGATTTGCAATATTAAAATTAAAATTTTTTCCGAAGTAAGTTTCGATATAAATAGATCAATACATTTTTATTGAGAAATCCGAGTTGCATCGAATTGTGCATAAAAAATTACATGATTCCATTTGAAAAAATACAGATGATCTTCATGTGTCAGATTTACAAGCGAAACAGACTCATCAGATTACATCCCTCTCGAAAGAGAAAAAATTTTGTGTAAAACATTTTTGCAATTAATGAGTAGTTCTGGAGATAATCGCATTTATTGATTAAAATGGGATCCACATATATATTATATTATATTATATTATATTATATTATATTATATTATATTATATTATACGCATAGTATACAGCATATAGCGCCACGATTGCTATATGTTGAAAATATTGTATGTTATGAAACGCGAATACTAACAATAAGACAGCTTTTACTTAGGAAAAAAGTGCCATTTCTTTACACGATGTATGTTCGGAAGCATACAATTTATATGGAAATTCAAATTTAATTTCGATAGAATTTAGTTTAAAAAGAATAAATATTATAGAAGAAGATCACTTGCGAATAGAGTAGGTTAGCGATCAAAATGGAAGCATCCATGAATTACCAAATTCAAATGAAAAACATTCAAACACGATTGCGTTATAATTGGTTATTTCTCGTGTAAAAGTTAGAAATGTTTAAAATATCTGAACACAGGTCGTTGATCTTTCAGACTTATGCGGACCCGCCAGTTACCACCCCAATTCAAACCCGGCCGAGGGATGATAAAGCGTTTGATAACACAGCATTCGTAGATTACGAAGAGCCTCTATCAATAAAGACTGATTATTACCAGATGAATGATGTTTTGGAGCCAAACGATTCAGGCAATACTTTGCTGCTCGTATCAAAAAAGTTCTATCCGTATTTGTTTATTACAATTTAATTGTTTTCAATTTATAGGCATCCTCACGATCCAGCAAAGAGGAACATTACGGCCTCGTGTTAGCTCACCAACAAGAATTGAACATCCAAATTTACCTCCGCTGAATCTACATCCACATAAGAGATCATTTCGTAAAGATTCTGCCACGCTGCAAACCTCAGATACACTACTAAGACGTAGTAGCATTACGTCGTCCACCTATATCCCGACCATATAAATTTGATGTCTCACCTTTTTTATACATATATGAGTATGTCTATACAGCAAGCAACATGAACGGTATATTACCGATTTCTTATCGTCATTACTTACTTTAACCATAAGCATGTAATAGTTACGTAAGTTAAATCAAGCGACATAATCGTTGAATGAGATGTGTAAATTAGATCTACATTTTCTGTATTTATTTAAAAATTAAGTCTTACAAAGTAGTGATGTAATGAAACTAAACGGATTTATATATCATATTAATATATTAATATATTATACTTCTGTCACATTTTTATTATGTATGAAATATCGTAATACCTAATAAAAGTTCGGAACAAATTTGGAATCCTTCCTACGATTCTCTTACTGCTATTATTTGCAGTCCTGGAATACAACACATAGCAGCGTAATGTTAGATCGAGGTCGATGGAACTAGCATCCTGAAATCCTCTGTGGCGGCTACGTCCTACATTCGCCAGGAAATAAAGAACAATTAGTCAACACTTTTCCCACTACTATCTGAATCATCACTAATCCATTTACATATATGTATGTATTGTCACGTTGTCCTTTTTTCGGTCTCCAAACGAAATTGAGCAACTCTAGGATTTTATAGATTCTGACACTGGGTCACAGACGACCGTGGCCGTGGCCATGTGAACACAGTCCACCCGAAACAAAGGGTAGGTCTCGAAGTCTCGTCGCTAATAACAACAATTTTAGATTCGGGTGTTAGGCGTTGGAAGAGTACCACGCGACATGATAGAAGCGGCGCGGCGTATTACCGAGGTAACTACTACCTCACGTGTTTGTAAATGTTGGACAGACCGATCACCTCGTGGTGATCGCAGTGACAGTCCCCCTTCTTAGCAAGAGGTCAAACAGTTTTGAGACTCGGGCAACACGTAGCAACACTAGATAGTTCCGATTTTATTATAGATGTGCCCATTTTGTTTCCCTTGTATTTCAAAAAGGTCGACCTACGGGAGCGGAAGGCAAGAACTCAATTCACGTTGTGGTGCTCCGCCATGCAAGCGGAACCAACAACCTAACCTGACTCGAACTCACTTCTCAATAACCAGCTGTAACCCGCGTAGCTTCGGTAACCGTTTACTAGATGGTCAACATTTCCTTTTTTCTTACCGTGTGAAAATGTGTTACGCATACCCCGGCACCCTGGGGGAAAGCCGGGATTATGTGGGACTCTCCTCCGGTGGGAGTCGACGCGCAGGGCGCGCCGTTCCCCTCCGGGGGCGTACCTATTAAAAACACACGCCCACCTAAGCTATACGGGAGGTGCCTAGATCACGCGAGTACTCAACAGGACACCTCCCAGCTACCATGCTACTCGGGGGGAGCTCCCCCACTGCCTAAGCTAACAAGACCCCGGGCGGAGGGACCGACCCGGTGTCCCCATCCCTGGAGCCTTCGAATTAGGCTTCCCGAGCCCCAGCTCCGTCCACCCACAGCTCCCGGAGTCTTCGTGCCCCGCTCGGAGCGGCTGACTGGAAGGTCGCTGCGACGGCCAGCGCAAGAAGACGCCGCCACCTATAAGAGAGAGTCGTCGGAGGCGCGATCCGGCCCGCCCCGACCCTCCCCACCCCAGCTATCCCACGACCCCGTCAGACCCGTTGGTCTGATCACATCGAGTAAACTCGAGGAGGGCGCGTCGACTCGTCCCGAGCGGAGCTAAACTGACCCCGTCCCGAAGGGTGTGAGCTGACCCCGGCCCCCAACTAGATGGCCAACTGTAACTCGGTTAAGCCGGTAAGAGCGGGTTAAAATTAATCTCTGTAACCCATACTAAGAGCGGGTTCTGTGTACCAAGTTTGGTACAAGTTTGGTACTTCTTTTCTTATTTACAATTATACTTTGGTGCCAATTAGTTGGATTTCTCTACAAATCAATTTTAAATAATATGAGGACAACTTATTATTGATGTAAAGAAATTTATATTTTAGATAATTATGAATAATATGAATGTTGTGTGTCTGAAAGTGTGTATATACATAGCCACACTCTGATTGGTCCGTGTTTTTCGTTAATACGTCCTAAACGAAGCTCCGGCGGACATTTTGCAAACGGAAAATGTCGCTTGAAATGACCTGAAGAACCGCTTTTTTCAAGGTATGGAAGGAGTTTTGAGACGCTTTGTATAACAGGCTTTGTAATTCGTAGATTAAGGAATGCGAGGTATGCTTGCGAGCACTAGAGGACAAGAGATCAATGTACAATTTTATAAATTACGGTACTAACGACATTAACGGTACCATCAAATGACGTTATTCATATTTGTAAAACTGCTGTAGTGGAAATACCCTTCATGGAAAAAACATATGTATTAACACAAAAAAAATGTTATACCAAAATTAATTACAAAAATTTTAAATAATGTTCGCATCTCGGTACTCCAAGATTATGGCGAACACATATATAACACAGGTATGCAAACAAACCAAATCATACAATTAATAAAACTAATTTCATTTAAGTACTGCAATTTAAGATTGCATTACATAGTGCCACGGTCACGAGGCCAAACCCGAGAACCTGCGCTTTTTAGTGCAAGATTAGTGGACTATCGACAAGATACGACGCGTGGAAATCAACCAATGAAAAAATCCGGACGTACATCGTAGCGGTACGTTCCGGCCGCCTCATCCAGACGGTATTTAACGACCCGTAGATGGACGACGCGATTGATCGAGACTATCGCGGTAGTTTCCGAGATGTTCGTAATTTAATGCAACTGACGTTAGAAACACGCGGTTGCGGATCGACAAGAATACGAGACTCACCTTGATCACGATCAGCGGTAGTGGAGTGTTCTCTCGACACTTGCACGAAACTGTGGAAGGTTCGACTTTACCCACACCACCCTCGCCAGAATCCAATTTTTAGACGGGATAAGGCGGAAGCAAGATCGCAAAAGACATGATGTTCGTAAAGGATTCTTGTCCCGCGTGCCTCCGGATTGTTTTGCCCGGGTTTGGTGGTGCTCGATTTCCTTGTTTCGCGTCCGGCTTTCGTATTGACCCCATCTCTTTTCGCCGCTCACGAGGCGCCCCTCGGCAGTATTTCGGCGTCAGTGGGACCTCTGGTACGTCCCTGAAACTTGGCTGTTCTCGGTAAGCGCAACCGCGGTGGTTAGTTATCTATCCAAGATCAAAGCGGTTTTTCCTCGGGGAATGCTTTCATGGCCTTCGAACGTTGATTCGAAGTGTTCGCAGGTGATCCGGTCTATGTGCAACGTGGTAACTGTTGTTACTATTAATGAAGAAGGGACGTCGCAATTTTTGCTACATCTCAACCTATTGTGTTGATTATAAAAAAATAACGAAAACGATTTTATTTTGTAATCAATAAGTGCAGTAACTTTGAAATTATGTGTCCTTCTCTATGTTTGGCTCTGTATTGAAGTTTTGGTCGTCGCGCTGTCACGGTGCGCAACGGTGGAACAAATATTATCCGCACTTTTATATTGGGGTAACGAGAAGAAAACGTGTTTTCTTCTCGGAGGAATCAGGATAGACTTTTGAAGGTTTTGTAGGTGATTTCCTAGCTCTTTGTCGCCGTCGCTGGCACAGTTTAAAGGCCCGCGTGTTCTCACAATGTAATGCCAATTAAAAATGCTTTATTTTTATTATTTTTTAATGGTACTTTCACTGGCTTGTCTCTGCCATTTTTCTGATTAGAACAAGACCAAACACGATATAATTTGTCCCATATTTACTCTACATGTGAAGCATAATTTATAATTTATCATATATTTAAATAAACAACTTAACATCTCAAAAATATGTTTTCAAAGAATTAGACTTGAATTTTGCAAATTAGCGGAGTTACAGCCCGTAGGAGCACAGCGCGACCTACACATATGCCGCATAACGATACTTTTGATATGAATTTGCGATCATGAAGGACTTTAGCTGCTCAAGTGTTGGTAACTCCTTGGTCGATTTCACAGCTTCCTCCCATTCACGACGCGATTGGCGATCCATACGCTCGACTGTCAACTCTACCACCCAGTCGACGGCATTGATAACTGGGCGATCAAGGTTGGCGAGAGTGTCAACGGCGTCGAACGTCTCGTCGAAAAACCGCTGCATTTCAACGGAAGGCTCCTTAAGAACAGGCGACAGCTTAGCCAGGGGTTTGATTTGTGCCTGCACGAGCAAACGCCGATTCTCGAAGTGCTCTTCCAGCTTTTCCCACGCTACCTGGAAGTTTTCTGAGGTGATCTTGACATTTTTCAAAATTGCCGAAGCGCTTCCCTTCATGCAGGATTTCAGGTAGTAAAGGCGTTCCACCAGAGACAGAGACTGATCCTCTATGATCAAGGACGTGAACAGGTCTCGAAAGGAAGGCCAGTCCTTGTATAGTCCGTAGAATGTTGGAAGAGCCATTTTTGGTAACACGGCGCAGTTTTTTTTCGGTAAGAATTTTTCGACGATAAGTGGCACCCCCATTCTTGGAAAAAAGTTTACTAATTGTATATGAGAAACGACAGAAATGAAGACAAAGGGAGAAACTATCCCTCGCAATCCTGGCATCCGGTGTGCCCCTGATGGTCGAGCGACAGGGATCGACGACTCTTGCAAGGACAAGAGTCAACTTGGAATACTTCTTACATATTTCCTTGCCATATTTTTTTCTTATTGTTCTCCGGTCTGCGCGGGTATGGTCCGTCTTGGCGACCAGATCCACACAGGCCTAATTCTCTCCTGTGCCTCTTCCAGGTTCGAGGTCTACAGTCAGGACCTGACGAACCTTTCCTTCTTTATGACATCCTTTCCTGATTGCATTTTTCCACTTTTTCCGTTTTTATAGCATCCTTCCGCGCGTCCTTACTTGACCTTCTCCTTCTGGGTTTTGCCGTATCTTCCTCCCCTTATTTTTCTCCCACTGTGTTTTCTTCATCGCTAATTTTTACCTATTCCTGGGGAGTTTTCTAAATGCTGACAGGGTCAGTTAGTCACAAGTCGTGGAAGAGTAATCTTGGTTACTCCACAGTTGATACAAGACGTTCGAGCTCATCGTGTGTGCTATTTTTTAGTTTTCTATTGATTATAATATAGTGATTAGTTTATTTTTGTATTAGTTTTTACGCTGTATAGTTTTTAAAGTTATTCATTAGTTGTCACTGCTAGTTTAAGTGATAAAAATGTCAAGCGGCAAAAAGGTTTGGTTGACTATGCAACAACGTTTGAATGTTATAAAGGACTTGGAGACATATTCTATTCCATATGTCGCTAAAAAGTATAGTGTACATCCCAAGACAATTTCAACGAATCCAAGAACGCGCTGCAGAAATCTACAACTTGGCAGAAAAAGGGAAAGCAGAGGAACATCGGAAAAATTTCAGGCAACCAAAGTATGCAGATTTGGAAGAACGGTTATATGTGTGGTTTTCAGAAAGGAGGGGCTTAGGAGAGGCTGTATCGGATGCACTACTTCTATAAAAAGCACGTAAATTCAACGAAGAGTTTGGAGCTAGCTCCAATTTTAAACTCAGCAGTAGCTGGCTCCAAAATTTTAAAAAACGTCACCATATTTGACTGGTTCGGATATATGGTGAAAAAGCCAGTGCCGATGTAGATGGAGCTAATATTTTTGTTCAGAATTTTAAAAAATACATCGACGAAAAAGACATTATATTTACAATATGGACGAAAGCGGGTTATTATGGACAGCTTTGCCATCAAGAACCTTGGCGTGTGAAACTGAGAAAAGAGTGAGTGGTTACAAAATGCGAAAAGATCGACTGACGGTAGGATTGTGCGTGAACGCTACTGGGACACACAAGATTACGCTTCCTGTAATACATAAGTATAAGAAACCAAGAGCTTTGACAAAATATATGAACCAACTGCCAGTTACTTTTAAAGCGCAAAAAATGCGTGGATGAACCAACAAATATTCGTAAACTGGTTCGAAAATCATTTTAAAAAAGAGGTACGCCAATATGCTACCCGCCAAATTAATTTTGAGTAACTGATTGTTTATATTATGCTGATCACCGGTGTGGATGAGAAGGCCGCGTTTCGTGCCAGACCTGCTAGTGAACTCGTCAGCAAGGCTTTGATAGCAGATCTTGCCTTAGACTCGTTGGATCTCGTGCGATCCGACTTCGTGGATCCTTATCTCGTGCGACTAGGTCCGACGTGGTGAGACGCGTTGGATCGATTGATGCCCACTTGGACGCAGACCGATTGGACGCGTCCCGATTGGACGGTCCCGATTGGACGCGTTCCTTTTGGACGCCGGGCTGATTGGACGTCGGGCCGATTGGACGCGTTCCTTTTGGACGCCGTGCCGATTGGACGCGTTCCTTTTGGACAGAAAAGATGAAGAGGGGGGGGGGGTTAAATTAGAACAGGGGTATATTATATAATGAAAAGGCGAGGGTGGTCCATCCTTGGCAGAACCGTTTAAATTTTCCGTTTACGATGCACGGTTTGTGAGATATGATGATTTGAAGTTAGACAGCAAGGGTGGAGAGGGAAGAAAAAGGGTGGAGGACCAACTTCTGAATATGCCTAATTGGGTTCGGACAGGGCGACAACCCTCCGATAAAGCCTTTAAAAATTTCATTATTTTTTTTGCTAGGATGCACGGTTTAGGAGATACAGCGATTTCAAAATCCGGCTACTCCACCAAGGTGGTTTCGACGCCTGGCTGACCATCTATTGAAATAACACTTAATGATAGTATTCATGTTTTCCCTGATCTAACCCAGCCCAACTATTGATTACCTTTAATTTTTGGAATACCTCTGCTCCTTGATCTAACCCAGACCAACTATTATGCCACAGTCCAAAAAGGAACGCGTCCAATCGGCCCGGCGTCCAAAAGGAACGCGTCCAATCGGGACCGTCCAATCGGGACGCGTCCAATCGGTCTGCGTCCAAGTGGGACACCCCCGTTGGATCTCGTGCAATCCGACTTCGTGGAACCTTATCTCGTGCGACCAGGTCCGAAGTGCGATTAAGCTTGGTGCATTCCCTATCTCGTGCGGCCAGGAATCCGACGTGACAGGAGAGTTTGCGATTTTCGCGGAATTTCGAAACTGCTTAAAAAGACACGATGTATTACTAGTGAGGTTGATGTAAGCGCGATTGAAAGACTCTCGTTCGCGTACTAGACCCAACTGACTGAATCTTACATAGGTCTTTTTCACGTGTTTATTAGAGGACTTAGCCTCCTCTTCGCTAGTAAGAGGGGGTGTTTCGTTCAGAGAAATTTTTCCTATCTGCGCGAGAAGGTAAGCCTTGGTTTTAGCAGTTCAAGAGCAGCCCTGATTGTTTCTTGCCGCCGCATTTCCCCAATCAGCGCCGACTGCATTGTTTGATGTCCTTTTTATTTATCCGAGTGGGCTCTACCATGAAGCGGGGGCCGGTGTATACCTGACCCTCTCTTCAAGGTTGCTCCGCGGAGACTTGGGACCATACTTCCCGATTAGGGGGGTCTCTGGCGAGGCAATGTTTATGGCACGCTGTAATTTCTAATATGGTAGAAAAACCGTTTTTGGTCGTCATTTCACTTGGTCGCCAGATGTTGGGACAATTTGCTTAATCCTCTGTGGAGTTCTTTAGTCACGAACGTGCCATGAAAATTGCTCGAAGGACAAACCCTCGTTGTCGGTTCCTTGACGACGGAACGTACACAATGAAACATTGTCTAGACGTGATCAGTGCATCTTGGAAAGATTTGACATGCAGTGACATAAAAAATGCGTGGAAGAACATTATTCCGAACGATCAAACAATTGGAGAAATACAGGAAGATGGAATAACAAGCGAAATCCAGCGAGTTTGGTTACATATTTCAGAGCACGACGTAACAGTCCAAGACATTGAAAAATATTTCACTATATGCAGTGAGGAGGAACGGAGATTCTCAGAGGAAGGGGCCGCAGAGGAAGGAGATGAAAAAAGGACCGTAGAGGAAGAAGATGAAGAAAATTGGATCAACTCATCCTCAAAAATAAGAAAGAACATTGAGTTTCTGTTTAAACGGTTCGTCTATCAAAAAATAGACTAGAATTAACAATCCGAGGTAAGACAATTCAAATAATTAATTAAAAAATAATACGTCATACTATTCTAAACATAACATTTTTTTTAGACTATACAACGTCAAAGAAAAGAAGACTCTCGTAACAAATTTTTGAACGACTCACTTTGTAATCAGAAAAATAATCAAAAGAAATTTATCAATAAAAATGTTAGCATCGCATTGGTACATTAAACAATAGATTAAACAATACAGTTTTTCTTTCTTTCGCTATCATCTTCCATGTCCTACAGTTACTCCATCCATACCGCCAATGAAACCACTAAATATTTACATACAAATAAAATTATATCGTGTTTGGTCTTATTTTAATCAGAAAAATTCCAGAAATACGTTACTGAAAGTCCCATTAAAAAATAGTGAAAAAGAAAGCATTTTTAATTGGCATTACATTGTGAGAACACGCGGGCCTTTGAACTGTGCCGACCAGGTCGACTGTTCGCGTCTCTTTCTTTCCAATACGCTGTCCGTCGTTGCCTTCGAAACTTTCATCGTCGATAAAACCACTTAATACAGTTAAAATTATATCGTATTTGGTGTCATTTTAATAAAAAAAATGCCAAAAATAAGGTAGCGAAAATCCCATAAACAAATAATGAAAATTAAGAGATTTATAAAATCGATTCATGGTGTCAATGTAGTGGTGTTCACACCGATATACCCGAGCCTACATCAATCGTCGCCGCCCTACGAAGCGGCGCGTATTTACAGCCGGTGGAGTGAGTAGCCACTGGACAGGGATCCTAGTAACGACCCAGGACAGGGATTGCGCGATTACTGTATGTATATAAAAATAGCAGTACAGTAAACGCTCTTTCGTTGACCAAAATCTAGGCTACGCTCGTTGTCCAGTGCCTACCCACTCCACCACCTGTCAACGCCGAGTCGCTCCGCAGGGCGGCGACGATTGATGTCGGCTCGGGTATATCGGCGTGAACACCACTACATTGACTCGAAGAATCGATTTTACAAATCTCTTAATTTTCATTATTTGTTTATGGAACTGTGGGGAAGGTTGCCACAAAACTGACTCTTGTTACTTCGCTCAAGTTTATAAGTCTTTATTTTACTTTGCGTGTTCAAATGACGAAATGGACCCGGACTTCAGACAGCGAGCTGCTTTTCAACTCAGAACGTTTGCCGCGGATTTCCTCCCTTTATATCCTATCTTCGGAATGGTAGCGCCTTTTCGAAGATACGAAGGCGGGGGTAGGAAATCCCGCGTCTTGTTTTATGATCACCGGCAAAGGTGGTCGCCAAATGCTAAAAAGATTTCGGCGGTACAGAGCCTAGCGGTACCCAGCTGGCAGCGTTTATGATGGGGTAGTCAGATTTTCCTACCCGTAAAGCAATTTGAGAAATAAAATAATTTTGCCAACCTGCAAACGTCAGGGTAGATTTTATTACCCTAGACCCTAACATCTGCAGGCGGTCAGCTCTAGCATCTTGCGATGCAAGTCGCGTACCGCTACAGAACTTTCACTACCATATTTCTGGCATTTTTCTGTTTAAAATGTCACCAAACATGATATAATTTGAACTGTATTAAGTGGTTTTATCGACGATGAAAGTCTCGAAGCCAACGACGAAGAGCGTATTGGAAAGAAAGAGACGCGAACAGTCGACGCCGCCGGCACAGTTCACATGTAGAGTAAATATGGGACAAATTATATCGTGTTTGGTCTTGTTCTAATCAGAAAAATGGCAGAGACAAGCCAGTGAAAGTCCCATTAAAAAATAATAAAAATAAAGCATTTTTAATTGGCATTACATTGTGAGAACACGCGGGCCTTTAAACTGTGCCGGCGACGGCGACACGCTTCGGTAATGCGATCCGTATATCATTCTGCCCTTCTTTAGCGGTAGATAAGACGCAATCATACATAAATCAAAAAGCATGTCCCTCCACGCTTGTTGTCTACTCAGCCCCTCGGCCTTTGGACAACGAAAGAGCTGTTACTGTAGTACCTTAAAATGTTGTAAATGTGAACGATTTATACGTAAAAAACATTCTGGACCTGTATAATATGTAAGAGTTCTTAATCTTCAGAATCAAATATTGTTAATATGTAATGTAATTCATACTTTGTTGTAATACTTTAATAAAACATATTGTTACGGCTTCTGGTCACTGTGAAGTCACCGTAATGAAGTATTGCCCGCGGTAGACAACCCTTAAGGAAATAAAAGAGTGCCAGAGGGGTTGTCACGAAAGCTGTTGACGAGCCGACAGTTGAGAGTTGCGATCGAACTGTCATACTGTGTTTAAGATTGGCGCGTGCAAGCGCCATGACACCGTCGCGACACGGCCCAAGCGACAACGCGATCGCGTCGAGAGACCGACCAATCGCCGGCGGTCGGAAATTGCGTGGGCACGCGAACGCACTCGTGATTGGTCAAGACTCGCTCTCGATCCTTCTGGAGTATTCGCGAATGCTCACCCGGAAGCAACGAGGCATGACGAATATTCCAGAACGGATCGAGCATATAAAAGAGAGATAAACGCGGCTCTCACTCTCTCCTTGTCAGAAAATCAGGTGTTTCGCTCGCGATCAGCTGTTGTATCTTTCAAAGCGCTTTATTCATTCATACACATTACATTTCATCCAGTTTCAACATTTACAGTATTTCAGTGTACATTCAGTGTAAATATATTAAATTATTGATAAATCCGGGTACTTTTACACTTCCATTCCTTCAGTCATTCCAGTTCAAATTCATCCGTTACATCCATTCAACACATTCACTCTTTTCAGTCATACTAAACCCATCCATTCAATTTCGGTCGATCAAGACCGATATCCATTACATACTGACAAGATTGTTAGAAAACGCCGCTATAGCTTCGCTAATTGATATCTGTTGTATTGTTTAGTTGTGTATTCTATTCAATGAACGGGAGAGCGCGATGCCGCGACGTGTGACGCGCCCGTCTACGCGGAGTGCCTCCGAATTACGCAACAATATATTGATTATTTTTTATAAAGTAAGGTTAATAAATAGTGTAGACATGAGTTCGTATAAAGCTTGTTTAATAATACGTAATACTTAGAAAATGCTGTAATCGCGGTATTATGCCAACAAGATATCAACACGACGGAAGTGTACAACTTTCTGCTTCTGCTTGCCAAGGGGGCCTTATGCAGGGTGTCCCAAAACCCCTTCAATTCCCTCAAGCTCCGGGAGCTGTGGGTGGACCGAGCTGGGGCTCGGGAAGCCCAATTCGAAGGCTCCAAGGATGGGGATACCGGGCGGGACCCTCTGTCCGGGGTCTTCTTAGCTTAGGCAATGGGGGAGGCTAACCCCTCCCCCCGGGTAACATGATAGCTGCGAGGTGTCTAGTTGAGTACTCGCGTGATCCTGGCACCTGCCGTACAGCTTAGATGGGAAGGGTACGCCTCCGCAGGTGAGGAGAGTCTACATAACCCCGGCTTCCTTCCAGGGTACCGCGGTATGCGTAACGCATTTTCACACAATAAAAAAAAGGAAAAAGAAAAGTTTAAATATCGGTAGAATATCGCGGAGCGGTCACTTTTCGCTGCGCCTTTGACAGAGGACGAGATAAGACCACAGCCGCCCATAAAGTTTTGAGAGAGTACGAAGCCATGCTATCTGACGCCTAACAGCTCAGGAGAGGACAGGAGTTGCAACTGGACGCCTCTGTGGATACATGGGGGTGGACGGCCATGAAGACCGACCGTCCACTGAGAGGAGAGTACGGGGTAGCTTCCTGGCCGCCTGAAAGTAGGATCATCTGGTTCCTCCCGAGCGGACAGGAGACCTGGTGAATCCGAGTCGTCGTTAAACTAGGGTCGCCTGGTTCCCCTGTTTCGGAGAGGACGGCCATAAAGGCCGGCCGCCGAACGGAAAGAGGAGTCCTGGTAACTCCGAGTCGTCGCCGATTCCTAGTGCGGTTGAAATAAACCGGACGCCCGATGGTGAAATCATGTAGACTTCGAATCATATTTTCTTATTTAACTTGACAGCTATCCTTTTGTAAAATAACAAAATACTTGTAAAACCTATCTGTTCAGACTTGAACGTCGCGCCGAAATCGCATATCTTCCCAACGAGGGAAGCCGCGATTCGCTCTGGTAATCCACGTAAATAATGGTAATTAGCGGATTACCGTGCGAACACACATTGGCGAGCCAATAATAAGGAAGGTAAAACCCCCGTGACGAGCTCCTTCTTATACCCGTTTTCCTCCTCTCCTCTGTAGCTAATACGCACGTATAACGACTTCCGAATACGAATCACCAAAACCGAGTATCGGTCTCCTTTCTCCGAAACCGGGTATCACCCTACCAGTATTAATCCACACGCATTTAAAAATTATCAATTTCACACCAGTGCACGCCCATCGTTCCGCGAACTGTACAAATACGAGTGCGCGGAAATAAAAGACCATTCACTCACCAGTTTCTCTTCGTTCTTTCGCTTAAACCACCTCGGTTCGCAGTCCCCCATTCTGGGATTGAACCAGTCTAACATAAAACCCTTTAAAAGAATATGTGGCGGTTAAATCCGCCTTTGACGCGAGACCGACGCCGCACCGCTCCCACTCGCTACACGCAGCCTCGCGCCACTACGGCTAGGTGGCCGCCAAGTTGAGGCGCGCTATCGCGAATAAAAGCAGTGGGAGCGGATATATGAACCCCGATCCGACACCGAATCGAGGCAGCCAGGTAACGAGACGAAACGTCGCATAAGCTCTTCATCTCCGAACCGTTCCAAGACTGCTTAAACCCAACCGAAATCGACCGCCCGATCCATCTCCGAGGCTACACGGCAGCGAGACTCCCTGACTCCGTCTTCAAGGCTATACGGCAGTGAGACACGTCCCACCAATCACCCGACCTACCCACCCGACATCTCGCGAAGTCCGGCCTTCCGAATGGGCCACTAGCTGTAACAATCGCATCCGTGTATCAAATTAAAGAATACAGTAATCTCTGCTAGTCGGCGTCTTTCTTTATTCCGCGGCGAACTCCTGGACGATCGACTGAGTCGGCAACTTCCTCCGCCTCCCGAGAAACCGTCACAAATATATATCCTCTGTTCCCAGATATACCTTTGTCAAATCCAATCTTTGCGAACCCCATCTTTCTACAATATGAATTAAATATAATATTAATTATAATTACAGAGATATTTACATTTTTTCCGATCATTTAGTTGCAAATTCTAGTTGTAAAAAATAAAAAACTCGACAGAATTCGAAGAAGTGCAGATTTCATATCAAAGCTTAAATGTGTCCACCTCGGACATTAATTTAATAATGAGGCATTAATAATTAAGTCTTTCCGGACGAGTATGTCGGATTTTGTTCAAATTTGGATATATTGTAATCAGTACTGATATATGAACGTATCTCAAAGGATTGTTCGAAAACTTAAAAATTATTGGTTTTACAAACGTGTAAATTATAGTGTAAGCTTTTTTCCATTAAATTATAATGGCTGTTCCGGAATCAAATCACCCAGGCGTGCGTGCGGCGTAGTCCGATTCAGCTAATCACGATGCGGTGCTCATTCACGCATGCGTTGCTCGGTGCTGACGTAATCATCACGGCGAGCGACCAATCAAGGAGGATCTATCGATCCTCGCATCGATTATGCGGGCGATAATAAAACCAAAAGGTTCGATAGGACTCCCCCTGTTTCGCTATTCACTGTTATCAGTTCGCTACTCTTTGTTCACCACGTAAAACTTCACTTATATCGCCGTAACGGTTTCTGTCGTTTTCCGTTCAACGGTCGTTATACCATAATCTCCCGCAATCAGTTGAGTTAAAACGGAAGATATCGCGTGTGCAGTGCCACGCCGACATAAACGAGTTCCCGGTTCGCAACACGAGCGAGAAAATATAGAGGACTTCGGCATTTAGCCATCGAAGGCAGAAAAGGCATTTTTTTGGCACCCATTCGATCCTTTTCAGGATAGAACGGCTATCCATCCATTACTAAATCGATGAAAATAAGTTTTTATAAAAACTACTTTTTCAAAATACTTTCAATTACGGTTATATTTAAGAATAGAAGCATTTTTGTTTTCTGAATCATCATCGAAAAAGGCTATTCTTTTTAAATAACTTATCAATTAGGATGCGAACGTAATTTTGTAGTGCAAAAATATTAAAAATGCGGGAACTTTTTTGTAGATGAATTTTGACAAATTTTGGAAAAATATCATCGCACTCTGTGATTGTTTCTCTTTAAAATTCCATTTTTAATTCGTCGACGCTCAAAAATTACAAGTAAAACAGGTCAGCGAAGGAGGGGTTCCCGAGACCGTTTACGCCACCCAAACTCAGGAGATGCCTATACTAGAACCCTACAGAATACTGGCACGTCTTGAGGTGGCCAAAGTCTGTCCAGGGCATGGATCCGTAGGCTGGATTTTGAGAGAATTCAGTGACATTCAGCTTTAGCCATGATGCTAATGACCTTAGATGTTGGAGCAATATTAAACGATTAAAGGTAACACGTGACATACGTCACTCTATTCGTTTTGACATGCTGAACACAAAATGTATATGTCATTTTTGGCGCAAATGAATAGTTTTTGAGATATTCGTGAAAAACTGTAGCTACCATCCATTGAATTTTGTACGTCCGTGCTGTGCGTATGCGTGAGCATGATGCGACCGCTCGTTAATTATTTTTACAGATATATCACAGCGAGCTTTCAATTTTGAAAGACTACTCCTCGATTTTCGTATGCGTTGTTGCCCCCCCCCCCCCCACGTCCTAGTAGTAGTAGTAGTACAGTAGACGCTCTTTCGTTGTCCAAAATCTACGACACGCTCGTTGTCTAGTGCCTACCCACTCCACCGCCTGTCAACGCCGAGTCGCTCCGCAAGGCGGCGACGATTGATGTCGGCTCGGGTATATCGCTCATGAAATGAATCTCTTAATTTTCATTATTTATTTATGGAACTTTCACTACCGTATTTCTGGCATTTTATGATTAAAATGACACGAAACACGATATAATTTGAACTGTATTAAGTGGTTTTATTGACGATGGAAGTTTCGAAGGCAACGAAGAACAGCGTATTGGAAAGAAAGAGACGCAAACAGTCGACATTGCCGGCACAGTTCAAAGGCCCACGTGTTCTCACAATGATATGGCAATGATAGAATTGTTCATTTTTCATTATTTTTTTAGAGGACTTTCACTAACTTATTTCTGCAATTTTTCTAATTAAAATGATACCAAACACGATATACAGGATGCCCCCAAAACTATCGTTCTTCCAGGAAAACGGTACGTGCGCGACATGGGAAACTGACGATAACCGAGAGCGAGAGACGGGGTTGATCGTAGCGAAATATCGGCAAGAACAGCGGTTTCGACGAGAGCCGCAACGACAGTGATCACCTAATTCTCGCTACGCGGTGCGTCAAGGTTCCTTTCCCCCCACTCTCGACGCCTAGGGCACGGCCACAACCTACTCTAGTACTAGCCGTGCTGAGGGTAAAAA
>CM052212.1:20696383-20710097 GCA_028454225.1 Lasioglossum leucozonium
TATGCCGCGCCGTGTCCTGGGCCTCCCCGCAGTGATGGCACTGCTCCGTCGGCTCTTTGCCTATCCTCCGCAGGTACTCCCCGAAACATCCATGACCGGAAAGCACCTGCGTAAGGCGGTAGGTAAGCCTACCCCGCCCCCCGCACCATTCTCCCAGAATGGGCAGGACTGCTGCCGTCGTCAGTGTGCCAGCCTCTGTTGCCGGGCCTGGCGCTTCAACACTTCGACTTCGTCCCCCTCGGGGACGAGCTCCCCCCGACGGATGGAGCAGGCGATCCGATAGTCGGCCGCCCACTCCTCCGCCATAAACTGGAGGGGAGCCATAGCCCCGAGGAGGCACGCCGCCTCAGCGAAGATGGTGCGAAAACCCCGTATGGACCGCAAAGCCAGCCGGCGCTGCACGCGACGCGCGTGCGCCAAACTCCGCCGGCTGGCCATTAATTGCGCGGACCACACGGGGGCCCCAGACAGGATCTTAGAGTGCACCACCCCCGCATAGAGGCGTCGCGTCCGTACATCGGGCCCCCCAATATTAGGCAGCAATCGCCCAGGGGCGACCGCTACCTTCTCGGCTCGGGGGGCCATACAGTCGAAGTATGTCTCGAAGCACCAGCGGCTGTCGAGGGTGAGACCGAGATACCCCATCTCTTCCATCACCTCGACAGTGGCATCACCCACCTGGATCCAGTACCGGGGCGCCCGCCGGCTCCGAGGCAATGCGTGAAACCACATCGCCTCGGTCTTGCCGGCGGAGATATTCATCCCCAGCTTCCAGATCCCACCGACGACGCAGCCCACCACCGCCTGTGCCAGGCCTAAGGTCCTCCACCATGTCTCCCCTCGCACGACCACCAGCGTGTCATCTGCATAGCAGATAACGCTGGCGTTGACGGGGAGAGAGGCCCGCAGCACCGCCTCGTACGCTAGGTCCCACAGGAGCGGTCCTAAGACCGACCCCTGCGGGATACCGCAGTGCATTTCCTCCCTCCGCATGACTCCACACCGACCCGGGTACTCAAACCACCTGTCACTAAGGTTGTTTGAGACTGGCGCGCTCGAACGCCATGATGTCTCATCGTGCAACGCGACTCCCGCCAAGACCCACGCGGTCGCGAATACCAAGGCGCTTGGTTGCGAGGCTTGCGCGGGCCACAAATCAAGCGCGCGATTGGTCAACATCCAGCCTCGATCCTTCTGGAAAGTTCTCGAACGCTAAACAAGAATCACCGGTGCGTGACGAAGTTCCAGAAGGATCGAGGTAATAAAAGAGGGAGATAACGGTCGACTCACTCTCTCTCTCTCTCAACGATCCTCGCTATCGAACAGCTGATCAGCGCATTCACTCCACATTGTCTTTTCGTATATTGCTCTTTATTCTGTTAATATCATACAAGTTGGACAAACTTTTGTAATGACAAAGGTGAAATTACAGTAGTTATTAAACCAAGTTACATTCTGTTGCTCATTCCTTCAATTTTACAGTCCACTCCGCTTTCATTCCAAATCCTACCAGTATTCCTTTCACGCCAATATTCACATCCTTCCTCTACACGTTCACACAGCATTCAATACATCCACCATTACTCATTTTCTCATTTCTTTGGTCGAGCAAGACCGCGCCCCAACATTTCTGGTCCTTCGAGCCGGATTTCTTGAAACACCAATGTCCAGACCAGTGGTGAAATCAGTGTTCTATCTGTGAGAATTCAGTGCAACGACCCAGTCTCGTGTAAAGATGGATTTCTCACCAGAAGAGCTGCTCCTTGTCCAGCAGGATCTTGCAGGAAAAATTGCTCGCATGATGGAGAACTTCAAGAAAGCAGTGGCTCAATCCAAGGTCACGGAGGGGGTCGTCGAGACCAGAATCAACCTCCTTGAAAAGTACTGGACAGAATTCCAGCAAAACCATTATGTCATAATGTATAAAAAGCGAGATACGTTCAAAATGACTGATTACGTGCGCAAACAGCTCGCCGACCAGGTGGAGGAGTCCTACGCTCAGCAGAGAAGCATTCTCCATGACCTGTCGGTGAAGTACAGCGAGAGCAGCAAGAGTACAACGGCGGCAACCGAAATCGCGGAGGAGTCAGGCTCAAGGTCGGCGCCGCTTCCCATGATGCAACTGCCAGAATTCCATGGCGAGTACGTCGAGTGGCCAGCGTTCAAAGACAATCCTGTCGATAGTGGACCGGAACACACGCCTGAGCAAGGTGGATTGGTTGCATTATTTAAAGGCCAGTCTCCATGGCCAAGCAGCGAATCTTGTCAAGGATTTGCCCACCACCAACGAGAACTATGAGCGCGCATGGACCATTCTGAAAGAGCAATACGAGAACAAAAGGATTCTTGTGGGATCGTGCCTCGATAGACTCGCCTCTCTCCCCAAGATGAGAGAGAATTCAGCGCAGGAGATCTCCAACATTCAAAAGGGAGTCTCATCGGTGGTGAACACATTGGAAGGCCTGGGATGACCGATCGACAAGAACGAAGATTGGTTCGTTTACTCCGTGGTCAGTTTATTCGATCCCACTACAAGAGACAAGTGGGAGGAGAGAGTCACCAGCAACAGTGAACCGCCATCCTATGCAACCCTGAAGGACTTCCTAACCAAGCAACGTCAACAACTGGAGGCGTCCCCAGAATCCTCGTCCACGAGGCCAGTCCAGAACACTAGTCGCAGCCAAGTCAGGAGTGTCGAAGCACGATCGAGCCAGGGTCATGTCAAACCTAAAGGTGCAACAAAGACGGTTAGGATAAACCATGCTCAACAAGGCCGCAAACCAGTATGTGCGATGTGCAAAAAGGAACACTACCTGATGCAGTGTTTCGAGTACAAGGCACTTTCACCAACCGAGCGACGTCGACAAGTGGAAACACTTCAACTTTGCAGCAACTGCCTTGGCAGACACTCCATGGCCACCTGTCCGTCAACGAAGAGCTGCATGTCGTGTGGGGAAAACCATCACTCGTCGCTCCATCATGCATACCGAGATGGCTCCTCGCTAACCAAAACGGCACACCACGCCTTGGACTGCCGGAATGTCTCGGGTAATGTACTGCTTGCAACAGCGATGATCCTTGTTTCAGACTGCCACGGCCGACAGCAAGAGGTTCGAGCTCTCATCGATCAAGGCTCCGAGACATCGATGGTGAGTGAAGGGTTGACCCAACACGACATTTTCGGAGTCGGAGGGCAGCTGATATCCAAGGCGCGGGAACGAGTCACCCTGGACATTTCAGGAGCCGAGGGTGCTGAGGCAATAAGGGCCTCCGCAATCGTGCTGTCAAAACTGACGAGCTACTCCCGCGGCTGTACCACACCTGCGTCGAACCTGGAGACATCTTCAAGGGCTGAAACTGGCTGATCCAATCGCTGCAAAGTCAAGGCCAATCGAACTCTTGCTGGGAGCAGATGTGTACCCTGCAATAATAAGGGAAGGAGTTAGGAAGGGTGCATCGAACGAGCCTGTCGCTCAACTCACCATGTTCGGTTGGATATTGACAGGCATGGCGGAATCACCAGCCACTCCGTTGCACACGCTGGTGCATCAAGCAACAATTGGTGACTCCTTAAGCTCATTGGTGCGCAGGTTCTGCGAACAAGAAGAGATCCGGGACGCTCACTCAACGCTGACAGCGGAGGAGATGGAGTGTGAACGACACTTCGTTGCCTCGCATTCACGTACTCCTGAGGGTCGCTACCAAGTAAGGCTCCCTTTCCGAAAGACAGGTACCACCACTCCAGGGTCGAGGACACCATCCTGTCACTCCCTGCGAAGAATGGAACAGCGCTTCAGACGTGACAAGAAGTTCAAGGCACTGTACCTAGAATTCATGCAAGAATACAAGGACTTAGATCACATGTCCTTGGCAACGGAGCCGACAGCTGGACAGCAAGTACATTATTTGCCTCACCACGGGGTACTCAAGCCAAGCAGTGCCACGACCAAATTAAGAGTGGTGTTGAACGGCTCCTGGTCCGAACCGTCCCAGCTGTCACTGAATGACTGTCTTCGCGTGGGACCCAATCTTCTGCCATTACTCGCCGACATCCTGCTTAGGTGGCAGGCATCAATTCGTAGTCACTGCAGACGTTGCCAAAATGTGGGAACCGAGGGTATGTGGCCTCTACAGTGGTGACTCTGATCCACTGTCGAGTGTCCTCTCTATTTGAGGGGTGTCACATACCTAAAATCCTCTTGCTCCACCTCCTCGTGGTGGTTCCTGGGCACTCACTTCGTTGAGTGGCTAACGGAGCAAAGGGGTACTGGTAGGTACATAGGTTAATGATCCGCATGTATCGGCATGTTAGGTGAAATCTATGTACTTACCCCTTGGATGGCTAAGTCCTCCGGCCGATAACGGAGGCACTGTTGACGACACGGGCACGATTTTTAGGCGAAAAGAAATATGGCAGACACAACTGATAAGAAACTCGTTTACGGTGCAGGGGAGGGATACCCCAGTACCGGTGTAGATGGTGGTGGGCGAGCGGGCCCCTCTACGTCGTCATCCATCGATTGCGGGCAGATGACGGTGGACCACCAGACTGCATCTGTTGCAATGATTACTGGCGATGAAGTTTGTGAGAATCCCGTATCTAAGGATTCTTTGTTTTTGTCGGCTGACACTATCGCTGACATTGTGAAATCGAAGGGATATTCCCCGTCTACCTGGGATGATTTTGCGAGTGGTATGACTGTTAACGCACCTATGGAGACCAGTCAAAGGGCTAAGGTTAAGGCTTACCTTAAGTCGCCTCCTGCGTCTTCCTCTGGCAGGAAGTCGCCACCTCGGTCTGGTAAGAAGTCGCCATCTCGATCCTCTTCTGGTAGGAGATCAGATCTTGGCTTCTTCTGGTAAGGGGGATGCTCCTGGAGTATCCTCATCCTTTAATGATTTCGCCATTCCTGATGTTCGTAGTAATGCGGGTGGTGTATTGACTGGTAGAGGTCAGGTCGCCAGAAGGGCTAGAGGAAGACGATCTCACTCTGACCCTTGGGGATCGGATAAAGTGTTGGCTGAAGAGGTTAAGAAGAGAGTGATTAATGCCTCCTCCTCCTCCTGTAATCCTCGTGTCAGGTCTCCTTATAGGCCTCTTATACCTGTACTCTATGAGCTCTATGATGGAGAAAATGGAAAATCTGCTGAGAGAGGTAAGAGAGATAAGCGATCTTATAGATTCGCACCGATATATTAAAAGTGATTTTAAAGATAGAGTTTCTGGCTTGCCTAATAAGATTGAGAGTTTATCCGCTGAACTGGGCGTGGTCAGGACTTTGGGTGTCGGAAGTCACTTGTCGGCGCGTGGTCCTGGTGTACGTATTGGAGAGTTTTTGCAGGAGGATGTCTCTGTCTCTGGTCGCTCCGAATTTAGCGTAGAGATAGATAGGAGGAAACGTAAGACTCGCGATGTTTCTGATGGTGAGAAATGTATTGACTGTTCTGGTGCTGAACCCGGTGTCAGCTATGCTGATAGAGTTAAACATAAAAGGAGAAAAGCCGTTGAGAACAATAATGATGGAAAACATACTAAGGATAGAGTAAAAGAAAAGAAATATAAAAAAGAAAAAACTACTTATCCTGATAATGGTAGAATCTCCTCGTCTGGTGAGGATGTGATTTCTTCTGATGAGGAGCTCATGAAACAGATTAAATTATTAATTAAAAATTACAGACGTACGCCTAAAGTGTCTAATAAAACTAATGAAAGGGAGAAAAAGACTTACCCGAAACCGACTATTACCTCTGTCTCAGAGGTAGAGGTCCCTTTCACTACGGTGATGAGTAGAAGACAGTTACAGCTGCAGAGGAAGAAGAATCGTGATCCGACGTCCTCGGACTGCTCCAGTAATGTACCTAAAAATAAAAAGAAAATTAGTTCCTTACCTGAAAAGAAAAAGGTTAATAATGCTCCACCTAGATGGGCCACACCTAGGTCGGATGCTATAATTATTAATGTTACTAAAGAAGACTTTAAAACGGTCTACATGAAGATTGCCAGCTGTAAGGAGGAGGTACAGCACATTAAAAGGTACGAAGGACCCAGGCTGGACATCTCCTCGTTGAGATGAATGATAAGAGTGACGTCGGTGCGATCAGAGATAGTTTTGGTGAAGCTTGTGGTGCTGGTCACACTGTTAAGACGATCACTAAAAGATTTGATTTGGAGGTCCGTGACCTGGACCCAATGATGGATTTGAATGATGTTATTCAGGCTTTAGCCGAATTCTTGAAAGCAGATCCTAGGGGTTTTCGTGGAAAAGTAATGAGGACCACACCGATGGGAGGTAAACTGGCGGTCATTGAGACCCCGGTCAAATTTCTTACCGAGATTACGAAGAACAATAAGATTAGGATAGGTTTATCGATTGCTAGATTGATACCTCCTCCAAAATTAATTAAATTTTTTAGATGTCACAGTCTTGGTCATTACAGTGGTAATTGCAAAGCCAAGATTGTAGGTTCAGAAAGATGTAGGAAGTGCAACCTGGATGGTCATAAGATCGATGATTGTCCTAATCCTGCGTGTTGCTTGGACTGCCAGAAAGATGGTAGAGATTCTAGACATCTGATGACATCTATGGGATGTCCTTGATTCAGAAATAGCGTTAATGAATTAAAGGACGAATTTAAGTACCATTATGCGCATATTACAAATTAATTTAAATAAGTGTTTTAATGCGCAGACTCTTCTGACGCAATTTGTTCAAGAGGAAAAAATTGATATTGTTTGTGTTCAGGAATTTTATCGAAAAGAAAACTCTTGGGTTGTTTCTGATGACAATCTGTCGGCAATCTGGATTGTTAATAATAATTTTAAGTTTAGAGATGCGGATAAAATTTCTGAACGTTTCTTTTGCGCTCTTAATTTTAAAAATTTCACTTTATGTAATGTATATATTACTCCAAATTGTTCCATTGAGGATTTTTATTTTTATTTAGATGAGTTAAAGTATTTCAAATCTGCATTGGCCAGGCCTTTTATTTTATTAGGGGATCCTAATGCTAGATCACGACTTTTCGGGGACACCGTGCAGTTAAATCGTGGCCGTGTATTTACTGAATTCGTTACCGATATGGGTTTGATTCCTATTATCGTTAGGGGTCGTTATACCTTTATTCGTGGCAATGGTAGATCCAAAATTGATATCGTCTGTGCGAGCAGAAATTTATGTAGACGTTTTGATAGCAAGGTGATTAATAAGTTTAATGCTTCTGATCATCGCTATGTTTTACATGTTTTCAAGGATTATCGATTGTTAAAATGGTACAATCGTGGTTACACCTGGAATCTTAAGACTCTCGACTCTGAGGTTTTTACTGCCAACTATACGAGACTAAATTCTAATTCTGTTTTTGACTTCGAACGTGATATTTGCAATTATGTTAAGAACATCGTTTCTGTCTGTAAATGTAGTATGAAAAAGAAAACATACAATTTTAGACATCGAAATAATTATTGGTGGAACGACTCCATCAAGGCGCTCAGAGATGAAACTAATAAATCAAGAAGGCTCATGCAAAGGATGATTAAGAGAGGACTTGATGCTAGTGCTGAAATTGAAATATATAAGTTGAATAAAAGAAATCTTGGTTACAAGATTTCTGATGCTAAAAAGCGTGCCTGGAAGTCTTTTGTTGACTTACTGTTGGTTGATCCGTGGGGAAACCCTATCGGGTCATCCAAAGGAGATTTAAAGTTCGTCTACCTCCTCCAGTATTAAGTCGTGTGGAGGCTAGGGATATCCTTGATACGCTGTTTCCAAGATCTGTAGATGGCATTAGTTATGATGATTTTGGTCCTCTTACCTGTGAGTTCTCCTTTTTGACAAATTGGCAAGAAATTTTGGACATTGCTTCTGGATTTAAATTAAGAAAAGCTGCTGGCCTTGACACGATTCCACCGGAAATCATTCGGAGCGTTATGAGGTATGACCCTGACAGATTTGTTAACCTTGTAAATCATTGCTTGTCTAGTGGTTCTTTTCCTGTTAAATGGAAGACAAGCAGGGTAATTTTATTAAGAAAAAATAATAATAAGACTATATTACCTAATGACTTCCGTCCTTTTTTTATAGGTGATGTCATAAATAAGGTCTTGGAAACTGTTTTGAAAAACAGAATTCTTGCTGTTCTGGGGGATATTCCTTTTGCTGTTAATCAATTTGGCTTTACAAAGCATAAATCCACTATGGATGCACTGGAAATTGTAAATGATTTTGTTGAGTCCAGTGTGCAAAGAAGTCGTTTTGGTATTCTTGTTTCATTAGATGTGCGAAATGCTTTTAATAGTATCGATTGGAACAAGATTTTTATTAATATGCGGGAACGTAATTTTTCGCTTCCTTTGCAAAGAATTATTCAAAGTTATTTTAAAGACAGGTATGTCTGTTTTAAAGCTCTAGATGGGTGGACCAGAGTTAAAATGATGAGAGGTGTACCGCAGGGTTCTATTATAGCCCCTATTATTTGGAATATGATTTACGACAAGATTATACAGATGGAGCCTCCTAAAAGTATTAAAATGGTCGCCTATGCGGATGATATTGCTCTTTTATGTTCGAGTTATAATTTAGTTCGATTAAGAAATGATATTTGTAATTTTATCAATGAAAAGGTGTTTGTGGGTCTCTCCGAACTTGGTTTGGAGTTATCTCCTACTAAAACCAAATTTATTTTTGTCAATAGGAAGAGAGTTCCTTCAAATTTTTCTTTATTTATTTGCGGGCATTATCTGAGTCCATCTGATGAGTTAAAATATTTGGGTGTTACATTGAATGGAAAAAGAAATTTTTATAAACACGTTGACATAGTGTCTGCCTCTGCTACTAGGATTATGCGAATTACGGCAAATATCGGTGGTCCTAGTACTGCTGGTCGTAAGCTCTATTATTATATTGTTGAGTCTATGATGGCATACGCTTGTCCGATCTGGGGTCCTCGGGCCATCTCTTTCCATAGAAACTGTACTATCTTGGAGAGAGACATCGATGATTGGACATCGATGATTGGACATCGATGATTGGACATCGATACATCGATAGTGATGCATCGTGTGCACAATGCACATAGTATGCAATGCTAAATACTTTATGATGTTGGTATGCATGTAGTTCAAGTTTCTCCTCTCTGCAATCTTCCATCTTCTCCAGAGTGCATTCGAGATCAGCATACACGACAAAGGGAAGCGGTTCTTTCCTGATATAGTTTTTGAAATAGAGCCATTTATAGTCCTCGCTATGTAGCACGATAGCGCAGTCATTCATTTTTTCTCTTGCATGGATGTACAATCTTTTGTTGGAATGAAAGTAATGCAGACACTTACAACAACATAATTTTTTAATGATATACCATAATACTTTGTAAAATAATATTGTACCTACCGATCACAGATGTATTTCTCGCATTTGTTTTTGCTCAATTGTGCACCAACGAGTCGAGACATGTTCTTAATACACACATAATGCCCCATACTGTCAGCCGGGCCTTGTATGTACAGCAAGTTGACATGTCGATCCCTTTTCTGATTGGTGAGACGAAGTGGAAAAAAATACGACTGATTTTGCCATATTTTTCTTCCCCAGGATGTCTTCAAAACCATACACATTGATTGAAATATCGTTCAACTTTTCGAACCGTGTAATTTGATTCAACAACACTGGAAACTCGATATTTTCAAAGTTTAATACAGTTGTGTAATGCGGGTACAAATTTTGTCGGTTTACATGAGTTGTCGCTGGATAGAGAGCAGCAATCACTGACCACGCAAAGCATGCATTGTCTGTGGATTGTACATTAATTGTGGCATGCTTCACCGCTATTTCTCTCGGTACGTTTATCTGACACCACGCATGCAATGGGTTATACTTGTTGATGCACATTGTAAGATTGAGTATTCGTGACAATGCCCATTCGCTATCCCGTTCCTTTTTTTTTTTTTTTTTTATTGTGGGGAAATGCTTTACGCATACCTCGGCTCCTGGGGGGGGGGGGGAAACCGAGGTTATGTGGGACTACCATCGGGGAGGGGAGCGCCGAAGGCGCGCCCGTACCCGAGGGCTACCCACTAAAACCCCACACCCACCTAAGCTAATTTGGCAAGTGCCTGGATCATGAGAGTACTCCACAGGACACTTCCCAGCTTGCATGCATCCCGGGGGGAGGGGTTGGCCTCCCCCACAGCCTACCTAATAAGACCTCGGGCGGAGGGACCCGCCCGGTGTCCCCATCCCTGGGGCCGTCTAAATGAGCTTCCCGAGCCCCCGCTCGGTCCACCCACGGCACCCGGAGTCTTCGTGCCCCGCTCGGAGCAGCTGACCCGCACAACGCCGCACCGGCCAGGGCAAGAAGACTCCGCCACCGGTAAGAGAGGATCGTCGGAGGCGCGATCCGGCACGGCCCGATCCTCCCCCCCACCCCCCGCGCGTACCGGAAAGACCTGTTGGTCTTGATTCCGCCCTCCCACCTGGGGGCACAAGTTGGCGCGGGGGCAACCCCCGCGCCCTCCCGCTCACCACCCCCCCCTCCGAGAGGGTGGCACATGCCGGCGCGAGGGACGTCCCCGCGCCCACCCCCTCCTAGCCGAGCCGGGGTCCCTTTCCCGGGCTCGCTCGGCGGCCTCCTTCTGCATGATAACCTCCTCGCAGAAGGAGACCGCCGCCTTCCACGACCTCTCGCTCGAGACCATGTGGTCGACCACGGCCGCGAGCGAGAGGTCCCACCCCTCCTCCGCGGCTCTAAGGACACGGCGCGGCTCGGCCCATGCCGGACACTCCTCAAGTGTCTGCCGCGCCGTGTCCACCTCTTCGCCGCAGTGGTGACACTGCGTCGCCGGCTCCCGCCCCATCCTGTGCAAGGTACTCCCCGAAACAACCATGACCAGACAGCACCTGCGTGAGACGGAAGGTCACCCTACCTCGCCTCCTGCACCATGTTTCAAACCTAGGCAGGAGGGCCCGGACAACTCGACGGCCCGATGGTGCAAGCAATTCCTTCCATCGGACCAGCATGTCCTGTCGGGCCTGGCGCTTACGCATAACGATCTCCTCATCCTCCACGGCCGTGAGTTCCACCCCCGGAGTGTGGCGGGCGGAGCAGGCGATACGATACATCGCCGCCCGCTCCGCCGCCACAGATGGAAAGGATGGTATCACGGCCAAGAGGCCCGCCACCTCAGCAGAGATAGTGCGGTATCCCCGTATGGTCCGCAGGGCCAGCCGGCGCCGCACTCTTTCCAAGAGTGCTTGGCTGTGCCGGCTAGCCTCGAGCAAGCGGTACCACACGGGGGCCCCATACAGGGCGATCGACCGCATCACCTCCGTGTAGAGGCGGCGTACCCTCGACCGTGGCCCCCCGATATTGGGCAGTAGCCGCGCAAGGGCGGCCACTGTTCCCTCCAGTCGGGGGGCCAGGAGATCGAAGTGCTCTTCGAAGCGCCAACGACCGTCGACAATCAGGCCCATCCGCTATCCCGTTGCTGAAATTCTTCCAACGATGCACCTTCTTTTCTTATACATGGTGATGGGCTTGGAAAAATTATAAATAATAAAGAATAACACTTTCTGTGAAGGAGACTGTTCGAAACGTATGCACCTCGCACCACGGAATGGTACGAACTGAAGAACGACTGAAACTTTCTTGGTCTCGCCGAGTGCCCATGTTTATTTAATTTAGAGATTATCTGCACCGCGCATACTAACACTATCCCATAGGTAACACGTGGCCTATCTGAGGACACAGAATCCCATTCGAGATAATCATACTTGGCCCGAGATTAAGACCACGAGTCTGACTCGTGATAATCAACTTTGGCACAAGATTTTCATCACGAGTAAGACTCGTGAAAGTAGTGCAAGGAGTTAATGTTGCACCATGCTTATTTGTCTCGTTTCGCAAAGCAACACCAAACTTGTTGATTGACATCGTGAAACTGATGAACAAGATCAAAACAGTCTTTAATTTATAATCAGACCCGCTTCTCGGAGCTCCTCTATGATTGACACGATTTCGTTATCATGACCCGTATGTCCAGCAGCTCGCGAAGACACCAACAATCTAATTCTATCCACTAACTCGTTTGGATCATCCCAATGTACATAATCAATTACATTATCGGTAACCATCATGTGTTCTGGTAATGTATTAGACTCCGAGGGAAACCCTCTTCCACTGCGTGGTCGCATTTCAAGTAGCGTGGCAATTATGGTACACCGAAGCGAGATTCCGCGGCCGAGGCGGGACGCGCCTTGACTCGCGCTTCCAACGGGAAACATTACGGAAGGTAACGCCGCCGAGTATCCTCGTCTAACCGGGCCACTTCGCGATTTAAGCCAATCTCAGGCGATCACTGTCTGAACTCACCGTTTCCAGCCGGATTCCGGTGACCACGTCTTCCCTGTTGGGGCATCGTGGGCAGCTCGCGTCCGCGTAGGTTTGAAGGATCGGCCTCGCTATCCTCCGGGTTCGGGCTGGTCGGGACCGGGGCTCCACAGGACCCAAACACACCCCCGATAAACTCGCGGGACACGGCCGCTACTGGGCACAGGCTGGTACGGGAACCGGCGAAGTTCGACAAGGGTAGTCGATAGCGAAATGTATCGGAACGTCGGCAACCGGTGCGAGAGCCGTAACGGCAGTGATCGCCTAATTTTCGTTCCGCGGCGCGTTGCAGTTCCTTTCCCTCCACTCTCGTCGCCTAGGGCACGGTGCTACTTGTCGCAGCGGCCTGGTGCTCTCGTCCGCTTTTCGCTCGGACCTTCTCGCGACCGGCGGCGTTTAACCCTGCCCCTGAGCATCGCCGCCCTATCTCTACGAGCCCCTTTCATCGTATGATGAGCCGGTGTCGAGGAGGTATTCTTGGGTCAGCTGTTCCGACAGGGGGCTGCTCCTCTCAGCCGGCACTCTCCGGGTTGATCAGCCCGTGAGCGGCGATCCCATTTATCTCACCACGCGCGTGGGAGTTTCCTCTTTTTATCCGGGCGTCCTTGCGGCGGGTAACTCTCGAGCAAGTGGTGGGAGCCGCGCGCTCTTCGCGCGACGCTGAAAATGTGGCCGTGCTCGGCACGTGCAAAGAAATATGAGCCAGAATACGCGATTTTACAATAGTTTCCTCGGGGAAAGCGCTGTCGGATCCGTTCGCGGGCGGTTCGGTCCCGATCGTGATAACGGCAATGGAACCATGGGGCGGGCGGTGACGTCGCCGATGTGCAACGTCACAGTTTATACTTATATCCTCTGTTACTCAATGGGGGATTTGCAGCATTATGGTTGCGTCTGTGTGCATTTGTTGTCAGAAGTATACTTTTATATTTTTGTTTGTCCACATCAGTGTATATTGAATCGTCGGGAAGTCTCTTGAAAATTGTTTGGGATCGGGTGAGACGGTCGGCGGTGACAGATGGGCGAGAGCGAGACGGGCGAGCACTCGTTACCGTAGAGGTACATTATAGGCCATCTACCACCGAAATGACATATTTCGGTGTGTGTGACGTCATCGCAATCGGCGGTTCCTCTACGGCGGCGGGCCGTTGTCTCGCTCTCGCTCTGTTCACCTGCTAACGTCACCGTGCTCGGTCACGCATAAATAACTTTCGCTAACGCTCGTCACCGATCTCGGTACGATCATTTATTTCTACCTCTCACGAGACCGTGCTCGGTAAATTAAACTCACGCGATCTCGCGTTTAATAGTTTATTTAGTGTAAGGATAGGCA
>CM052212.1:20710597-20746343 GCA_028454225.1 Lasioglossum leucozonium
CCCCCAAATATCCCCACTGCGAAGCAAACCTAAGGATACAGGAACATTATGAAAAAACACGTGTTTTGCAGAAGTACAGTCTGTCCTCTACGATAGAAAACAGGGATCTTCGTCTCCGCGGAAGGGATTGTGCCATAAATCAGAACTCTGCAGTTGCTCGAGAGTATCCGCATAGCACCGAAACGTAAAAATGTTCTTCGGCATATGTCGAATTTAGGAAGTCTTTTTGGGCCGTGCAATTAACTCCTAAAAGATTTCCGGTGTGCGTCGCTTGACCTTCGTGAGGCAGTTTAGCCGCGATGTCTGAGGGACGATGCAGGACAATGGCACAGGGGTGTCCGCAAGACAGTACAGCGTCGATGCAGTTAAACCGTGCAATAAAGCCTTGGTCCTTTCTCCTAGGACTTCCTAAACTCGACATGTGCAGGAGAAAATTTTTCCGTTTCGGTACCTTACGTATACTCTCGAGCAACTGTAGAGTTCTGATTTATGGCACAATCCCTTCCGCGGAGACGAAGATCCCTGTTTTCTATCGTAGAGGAAAGACTGTACTTCTGCAAAACACGTGTTTTTTCATAATGTTCCTGTATCCTTCGGTTGAAGTGAAAGTGAAGGTCCGGATCATTGACCTCACCCTGCATCCCTTAGGCCTTAGATTATCGGATACCTGCTATTAACCACCAGCTGTGCGGTTCGTTGACCTGACCGGTACAACCCTTGGCTTTCGGCACTGCCGCATACCTGAGGCCAACTGTGCAGTTCGTCACCGAGTGGCCCAGTGACCCACTCTTCCAAGCAGCAAGTGGATTAACGGCTAAATAAGTGAGTTTTTACAATACGTAATTCTAAATTGCCTACTTTTTCGCTTGTTCACTTCTTCTTCGCGGTGATCCGCTAACGCTCCAGCGAGGGAATCCTCCTGACTCGCCGTACCATCTTTGCCAACACGCGTCTAGGTCGCGCTCTGATTGGTCAGTATTTTTCGTTAATAATAACTCCTAAACGAAGCCCCGGCGAACATTTTTGCAAAGGAAAATGTTGGTTCAAATCACCCCAGGAACCCCCCATTTCCCGGAAGAACAATAGTTTTGGGACACCCTGTATAACTATGGCACTGAAAACTGATGATTTCCCAGGAGTGAAGAAAAGGCTATTTACCATGCCTATATCTCCGTAACAAAATTTTTTTTAAAAATCGAACTTTGGCACATTATTCATTTATTGGAGCTGAGATTCTTTCTTGTACATGACTGATCATTGTCGCGTTGGGAGTCTCTTGTTTCAACACGCTTGTCATATAGTATTTCAAGTTGTTTCTGCTATTCGATCAGCGTCGGTCGTCGGTTTTTCCTCTGTTTGGATGATTTCTAGCGTTATCATTGTCAGAACTACTATTGTTGCCGACCTGGGTGAGATTGTTTGGGCATTGTTTAGAGGCCACTACGGCCCAGTTATGATTGTTTTGTCCCTGTGTTGTGTTTTGACTGTAGAAGTTAGAGTTAGTTAAATTGGACGGACCCTGGCTGGGATGAATTAGATTGTCTCTTTTAAGTTTGCTAATCTCTTTTTCTATTGGTCCCGTGATGGATTCCTAATAGTCAACTCTATTTTGGGTTATAAGAGGTGGGAATTTTGTATACTGGCGGGTTCGGTGGTTGGAAGGAAGCGGCTCATAGTCACAAAATTCATCCTCTCGGGCTCCATAGTTGTGATGACGTTGTTGATGCGAGAACCTGTTTCCCGTGTGTTGTGGTTCAACTTGCGAATATGCAGAGGCCCTCTCTGGCCACCTTGTAAGAAATGTTTTTACAGGCCATGATTTTTTTAATAAATCTTTCCTTCTGTTTTATCTTACAGTCGTTGGATGTACTGATATGATCGTCGTCGCAGTTCAAGCATTTAGGTTTTTCCTTGCAGCTCCCGTGAAATTCGTCAGTGCACCTTCTTTTATGGGTATTACATTTTGTTTGGGTGTGTCCAAACCTCAGGCATTTATAGCTCTGCTTAACTGACTCAACAAAAGGTTCAATCCTAATCCAAACATGGCCGTAGCCTATCTTTTTTTTTTGTTAAGGAAAGGAGGTATGGGAAAACTGCATTTACGCACTGACCCCCCGACCAGAAGGGCCGGGTGAGTGTGGGACTCGGCCGGTGTGAACTCGAAGGCTGAGAAGTCTCCGAGTCCGTGCAAACCGGCCTCTACCCACTAAATCACAATCCTCCTCCCGGGACGATCAATAGGACCGCCCCTCTACTAACCCTTCCCAGTCGCAACAGACAAGCGAGGACCCGTTTCTAAACATTTCCACTCGCTTGCCTGCCATAATGACCGGGTCATAACCACGACCTGTTCTTTGCATTCTGGCCGTAGCCTATCAGTAGCTTAGTCGGTAAAGAGTCGCCCTGGAATTTAATTAATATAGACTTACTTTCTTCCCACGTGGTTTCGTTGTCTATTGTCTTCCTTTTCTTCAGTCTTTCCAAGGTGAATAACCCCTGGTTGGGGGCTAATTGTGCTATCAAATCGTCAATTGACTCCTCCCACTGGGTGATGACTCCCTTTCTGTATTTAAGTCTATATGGGATTGAAGTATACATACAGCATTCTTTTGGTAGTCGCTTCCTTAGAACCTTATTAGCGTCGTTTCTGTTTTTTGTTGACATTTCAGCTCTGGAGAAGTCAGTCATTTTTATATACTCCGGGTTTACTCCTTCGCTAGTTATAAATCTATTGTATATTTTTATGAGGTTGAATTTCTTTGATTTTGTTATGGCATGATTTTTAATGCAATAGAGATAATGTAATTGCCACTGGTTGTGTCTGCTTCATATATGTCTATCTTGTCTCTGTTTTATGGCTTTGTTGTTGTTTTCATTGTTTTCATTGTTGACTGGTTGGTTTTTGGGATTATTAACTCCAGTATTGCAGTGACTTGCATCTAATTTATCTTGGGAAAGCGTATTACTGTTTTCTTTTATAATTTCTTTAGTTTCCTTGCTTGTGAGAGTTATATTTGAAACCTTTTCCATCGTTATGGTATTTATTATTACACATTTCTGGGTTGTTTGCCTGGACGTCCATTGGACAATTTTATACCTTGTTAATTTGGTTGGTCTCTTTCTCAAGTGGTTCCATATTAAATGTTGCTATTGGCTCTTGTATTTCTAATTATCCTATCATTATTTATATGAGTACTTCCCGCCCGGTGGCGGGACGGATTACCTCCGTTTTCCCGGATCAGGAGTATAGGTTTGTTACGGATGACGAACAATTATTTAAAATCATATCTGGCAGGAACCGTCCCAAATAAACGCACGACCCACTGGACGTCGACGAGACACGATTATTATTTTAAGATAAAGACAAGGACCATCCGTTCTTTCCACGAGTTCTGACAAATACCACCTGTCGTTGAAAGGGTATATAAACCCTTGCATTTCTGTACTCGGGGGGCTAGTACTTCTGTAGTCACGAATCGTGCCGCGTCGTGCTGTATCTCGTAGAATCGACCTTCAGTGAGATCGGGCATCAGTCCCCTTCGATCAAATATTACCATATAGATTCCGCGAGTCGGTCTAAAATCTATTAAGCATTTAAAGTCATTCCGAGACCCCCCGCATTGCCAGTGCGTCAAAACCGAGCACCTTAGTAAGGTAGCAGTCTTACCTTTCTATTCTTTCATTCTTTTCAACTTCAATAATATCGCGACATTTACACAAATGTAACAAACTCTATTGATAGAATATACTTGTGTTTTACCGATAATTCAGTAGAACTTCTTAAACCCATTATTATCGTCCAGTATCCTAATAGAACAATTGAACGTTCCCACATGATACAATCTAACCGCTCGGGTTGTATCAACTAAATTATACTAGTTACGAGGCCCACTAACTTTCCTAGCGACTCCCTGACAATCGTATCAGGTTCGTTTGCGACATTTAAATCATCCACCAAAGATTTATCCAACCTCCCAGTGGCTCCCCAATTTCGCATTGGGTTCGTCCACGAAAGTCACACCGTCCTAGCGGCTCCCTGACAATCGTATCAGGTTCGTCCGCATCCAAACAGCTCCCTGATTTCGCATCAGGTTCGTCTGTGATCTCATCCAACCTATAAGCGGCTCCCTGATTAAACATCAGGTTCGTCCGCATCCTAACGGCTCCCTGACAATCGTATCAGGTTCGTCCGTGCCTTCTGTCAACCTCCTAGCGGCTCCCCAATTTACCATTGGGTTCGTCCGCGCTGTTTTACAACCTCCTAGCAGCTCCCTGACAATCGTATCAGGTTCGTCCTCGCAGTCTATAATCCTAGCGGCTCCCCAATTTAACATTGGGTTCGTCCGCGCACCTCAACTAACAAATTGAGACCATATTCTTAGGGTGATAACCCTTCGCCGGCCACTCGAGCTGCTCGCGGCCCTGGCTCGTAACAGGTTATATCTTTTACTGCAAGATATCACCTTAACTCCTTTTGCTTTCTACAAACTTTTTTGATGGGAATTACTGTTTCAAAACACTTTTCCGTGTGGTATAAGCCGTTTCTCACAATATTCTTTTTTAACTTTGTAATACCTCCTGAAATATCTACACACCGCACAAACGACCTTCTACCTAGAGCGTACCATATATCGTCTATCTCCAAATCATATTAAACATCCGTAGTACAAATGAGGTATACGGAATATTCAGTTCTTACTAATACGCCGAAATGGTACCGGAGCTCTTAGAGCCCCCCGAAGCATCGGCAGAAAAGTCCATAAGATGTACTGATCTTAAGTACAAACTTAGGATTAGTACAGACATTGCAAGCAATGCATTTTTCTGTCCACGGTTCTGAATTATCGACTCTGTAGAAATTTTTGTTTGTTTTATTTAGAAAGAGCTTTAAGCCAGTTCTGGCCTATAAAAGCTGTTGTACATAAATATACATATATCTAGATGCATATCAGTATTGCCAGCGTCATCCGCAACCGAATAGCAGAAGACCGGGTCACCCTCTGGCAGGTCCGCCCTGCGCACGAACGAGATCGGTGGGCGAGCATTAATATTTTCGAGCGTCGCGCCAATTTGTGCCACGCGATTTCGCAGGACCGTAACCGGGTCCCCCAGGGGGGACCCGAGGCACCCAACCCGCGGAAAAGGAGGAGGAACGAGCGGCGCCGGCGAAAACTCTCACTCGGAAGGCGCGGGTGATTCACGCGGCCCAGGAAGGACAACCTGGAGGCGCCGACGAGAACGCGGGCCCGGAACAGGAACCTCAGCTGCCTCGCCGTCGTCTCGTCCGGAGGAAAACCTGATCAGTTTCCGGATAGGCCCGCGTCAATCACCGCCAGAGGAGGCGGCCAATTAACGAGCATCGCTGCCGGGGAGTCGAGGAATCGCTGAGCGCCAGGGACCGTCGCGCGGGGCCAGGCCCCGACCGAAAATCTATTAACGATAGGTCGAACTTTCCGCGGGGTAAGAGCGCGGACAGGGGGGGGGGCGCTCCGCTTCCGCGTTCCCGAGTCACCGCGCAGAGAGACAGTTCTTCGTTGGCTCAAGGAGCGTAGAGTCGCGTGCCGGAAAGATTTTAATCGGTGTGAGAAGGAACGTTAAAGCTGCCGTACCGAGGGACGAGACAGAGCCGGTGTCCAGCGTGGCCGATCGTTGCCCTAGGTAAGCTTTCGTCAGATCTCCTATTCGGTAAAGTGTTCTCTCTCGCGTTGGCTCGGTACGCGTGTCGTATTCGCGATCGCGTCGTAGAAAATCCGACGTGATTCCGCGGCTGCCGGTATCCGCGGAATTCAAGCTTCGCGGACGGTGCGAAGCCGTCGGGCAACGTACGCGCGGGGAATATTTTGCGGGGGCAAAGTCCTATTAATTATTTGGCGAGGGCCGTGCCCTATTTCTTATTTTGCGGGGGCAAAGCCCTATTACTTATTTGGCGAGGATCCGCGCGTCGTTGTATTTTCACGCTAACCTCGAGTCGTTCCATGGTGCGGGGCAACTGCGTGCTCTCGTCGCATTTCCGCGACTCGTTCCGCCGACGAGAAGAAAAGTGTATCGCGTAAAACATCTGAATTCGGGCGTAGAACGCGAACATCGTGTACGCCGACGCTTACATCGCGTTGCTGCCGGATTCGACGCGGCTCGGAAGGGCCCTTCACGGGCAACTCGCGCGTAGACCGAACACCTGTTACGCGCCGGCTAACCTCAAAAACGCGGCCGGTCGCTGCCGGCCGTGCGCCTGTCAACGCGCGTAAAATAAAGATCTGTTAGCCGAAAAACCGAGTTCTTATTGCGTGAGAAACCTTCCCGCCGCGGGGAACGCCTCGTGTTCGCCCGCGTAGTCCCCTGTGCCCGTTCGCGTAGAATTTCGTAATCGCGAGTGTCGCAGGTTCGTCCGAACGCTTCTCGAAGCGATCGCCGCTGTTCCAGCTTAGTGTGGCACCATCTGTGCCTGGCGCCCGAATATCCAGACTAAAGCTTCGAGGAGTGACGTGCCTGCGAACACCTTTTGTCCCGGGTGGACCGCGTTTCGCGCGGCCGAACGCGGCCCGGCCTCCTGGCCTGTAAATACCCGGTGTCGCTCGCGGTTTCGCCCTCCTTCCGACGGCGAAAACGCCGGGCGACGTGACAATACATAGACTATTGTATGATGGTTAACAGTAAGAGTGCCTTATTAGCCTAGTCAGGTAACAATGTTCACAAGATAGCACCTTCTTTCACAGTCGGGTAGCGAATTGTAATTTATACATAAATACATTCCTATAGAAGCTAATTTGTAATACATTTTGTTTTTAGAAATACTGTTTCACATTATTCCGCCTTTGGCTATTTCGCCTTATATCTATTTCTATAATTAACCTACTATTGCTCTACTTATTACAATTTATCACACCATACGCTAGCAGGGGCATAGAATTGTTCCTAAAAATCTATTATTTCTATATATGATAATACCTTATTCGCCATAGATCTATTATTGCGTATTTGAATATTGCCTTTCCCTTATGTCTATTTCTATGTCGGTTCTGTGTTTAGTTCCTATTACTTGACTCTCTGTGCAACCGCGTGGTTACCCTCACATCCGCACTATTTATGTGTAAATGGATTTGTGTTGTGAGTCGCGGTTTGACAGTGTTACGTCCCGTAGACGAACTCTACTTGACGGTCTTTGATCCACGCAGTACGTGCGACCGCATCTGATCTGGACTCGAACCGGTTACTTGCACACGATTTTACAACGCTTCCTTAACGGAACTGTTACTCCGCGGACGCGGTTTCCTAACCCTACGTTCGCGAAGTATCGGTTTTCGGGCGCGGTTTAAATTGTAGCGCTTACCAATTCAATCGAATCAATATAGATAGCTGTCGCGGAGCAGCTGGTATCTACGGTACCGGGGATCCTCGACCCAGATGTCTGCCAGGCGTGGTAGGCTGGGCTCGAATTCGATCGGTCTGAGGGCCCAAGAGATATCGTCCGGGTGTTCGATCGTCAATTGGATGCGATCGATTCCTGTCAGGACACGGTCTCTGATGATCCAGCAGCGGAAGAGTCGCTTGGCTGCGGCGAGGACTGGCAGTTGACGGCAGAGAGGATGTGGCAGTTGACGGCCTCTCGGTTGCCCGGTCTCGGTGCACGGAAGTTGCCCGCGTGGTTGGCAATTTGGCGCGAACATGAACGAGCTACGTCTAATGAAAGTTGAAATCCGGCCGGCACGACGTGTACGACGCATAGGCAGGAGCTGGGAATAACTTGAGAAAGGAACTAATATTCGAATTGATAAACGATGGCAGCTCGCGAATACATTTACGCGTCTGTAGGTGCGGATCCAGTCCGGTCACTCGTAACAGATGTCGTAAAATACTGGTGTTACGAGCCGAGGGTTACGCGAAGGTTTGGCGTGTGCCGAGGGCTAGAGGTTTAGGATGTGGACCGGCCGATGCCTGTTTCACCATCGGATGACCACCTAGACAGGAGGCACGTAGCTTGTGCTTAAGGGGACAGAGGACCGGCCGATGCTTGTTTCACCATCGGATAGCCGCTGTCTTTTGGATAGAGTGGACCGGCCGATGCTTGTTTCACCATCGGATAGCCACTATAGGTTTGGTGGGATTAGCGGATTGATCGGTGCTTGTTTCACCACCGGGTAACCGCTATAGAATTAAGGTGTTGTGGGTTTCGACTCGACTCGTATGTATTTGATACACCCCGAGCGGTAAGGATGTATCGTTGCGGAATACCAACCTCTGGACTCGAGTAGGATAAAGAAATGTAATGTTTGGATACTATGATGAACAATATATATATTCTGCGATTTGCTTGGCTACATATGTCAATGTGTAAGTGCCGCGGAAATCTACTCTCAGTTTTCACGCACCGAGAAATGCGGGGGTGTCCTAACCGCGATCTTTATACCGTACGTACTTTTCTAAGTGTTTGACGATGCTTTGACGAGGATAAGGCCTGGTCTTGCTCTGACTTTACTGTGTTACGAACGAAAGTGTACTGGCTTTACAACGCGGATGTCACCCGATTTTGAGGAGGACTTGGGTCCCATATATACCCCCAAAATCGGTCCTACAGTAGTGGGGGCCATGTATGATTCTTTGTTTAATAATTTATTACTAGGGGGTTTCGATAAGCTGTTATCAATCCCTTCGTGAAAGTAAAACTCTAAATTGGTTCCATGGATCCAGATAGCGCGCTATCTGAGACCCTTCGTGGAATCAATGTCTCTAATCATTTCGACTCCTAAACAATCCGGAAGGGTCAAAAGGGTTATCACCCAAGAGGTGTCTAACCGTAACACTGGCGAGCACACTTTCACTAAACGCGTTGTTTTCCGAAGCTAAATGGGTTGAGTAAAGACACTGGATCTAGTGATAATAATATATAGAGTATATTCTAAATAATGATAAAAGGTTATAATGGATTACAAGTACTTAGGATTAACGTGATGTAGAATAGGGAATAAGCGCGTAATGGACCTGAGCATGTGACTGTTATTTGGTTCTTTTCGAGATTTCTTCTCGATAAGGTGATCGCGACCCTTGATTGACTTATTTAGATTAGGTTCGTGCCTCCAGGCACTGGAAAGCGGAGAGTGTTTGGGTCTTTGTTAAGAAAGCTAGACGTAATTCTGGTAGAATTGGAGTATATTCTGATATGACGAAGAATTCGTACACTACGGATGTTTTTTATAACGTTCAAACAAAACCTAATGAGGATGGCGATAGATAAGTCGCACAAAATTTATAATGTTTAAGGGACCCTGACGTAAACGGCGTCAGGTCGTTCGCAACGCGAAATTCACAGAAACCTAATCGGATACGGTGTTAGGTGATTCGAAACGAAATAACAAAATTTCAAGGGACCCTGACGTAGACGGCGTCAGGTCTATCGCAATGCGATATACACGGAGCCCTAACGTATACGGTGTTAGGCGATTCGAAACAAAATAACAATTTTTAAGGGACCCTGACGTAGGCGGCGTCAGGTTGATCGCAGCGCGATATTCACGGATACCTAACGTTTACGGTGTTAGGTAGGAGTCAACATCTGGGTTTGGTATTTTATTTAGAACGCAGTCGGATAGTCGTAATCAAGCCGATTACTCAGGATGAGAACGCGAATGACAACACGTTGAAATATCTTAATCGTCTGCCGCATCGAAAGAGTTCAATCGTCTGCACAATGTGGATTCGGACGAACTTCGGTGTTGGAAGAACGAGTTCGATATTACTGTATCCCGCGTTCTAGCGACGCGATTGCAGACCGCTCTGACCCGATACAAGGACCGTCGTAACACTCGTATACCATGCCGATTGCTCGGAATAGATACACAAATGACAACGCGTTAAATATCGCTATGATCTGCCACGCCGAAGGAGTTCGTTCGTCTGCACTTCGTGGTTTCGGATGAACTCTGGCGTTAGAAGAATAATTCTGATACAACTGAATCCTTATTCGCGACGAGAGAATTTACGGCAGACCGTTCTGTTTGACTTCCGAAAGCCTGAACAAGCGGGCTCAGTCACCAGTCCGGTTATCCACGTCTCGTACCTTTACAATTTTGTCTGCTGCGCTGGTTCGTGATACGTTCACGGTCTAAGAATATTTCCAGTGCCCTAATGCGGTTTGCATTAGCAGCTCCTCGGTTTGAGGCGCGTACGAGACGAGGGTAACCCAGGCGGTTTGACTAAGTCACCAAGTCAGTTTGACTTCCCGTTCTCGCACCGGTTTTCGGAGTCCTTATCGACGCGTGCTTCTCGAACTGTTCCCAGACGCAGAGTGTCGATCATTTGTCTCGCATCGACCTCCTTCGATATAGATCGAGAGGAGGATCGATGCGCATGCACCTCTTGCACGGGGCGACCTCGCGATTTCACTGGGATATCGATATTATATGTCGCGGTATGGATAGGTGGGATGGCGACGATGCTATGACACGCGGTGGAACGGTGTAGGTCGAGTCTGTGTATGCATACACAGACTGACATACCGCGTTTTCACATTTATGTAACTGGTACGGTTACAAGCAGGGTCAAAGTATGAAATAGAAACGAGTCGGAGTTAGCAGGGGACTGTTTGCCTTTTGGCTTCTGCCGCGCTTTCTGCGCTACTCACCTACGCTCCTCGCCTGCGCTACTCGCCTGCGCTACTCTCTGCGTTACTCTCTGCGTTACTCTCTGCGTTACTCTCTGCGCTACTCTCTGCGCTACTCTTTGTGCTACTCGCTTGTCGGAATCGGACTGACGTTCTTTTAACGGATCTGTACCACCTTGACGATGGGCATGGTGGCGCGATGTAGGAAGTGCGTGGCTGCTGTGTCAGCAGTCTCTACGTTGACCGTGGTGTCCGCTGCTTATCTTTGCTGGCGGTGCATGTGATGGCACGATGTCTTACTCAGTTCATTTCTCGAGCGACCTTGTCAAATGCATTACATTGCAGTGACGGTCCCCAGTGGCGTATATAATAATATAATTTTACGAATCGTTATTTATTAACGCCCGTCGCGGCCAACGTGACAACAGTCTATCAGAGTGGATCAGGACCCCCCCAGACCAACAAATACCGCACAGAGATTGGGAAAAATGGGAGGGTTCCGTGGGTGAGCGCGTTAGTCGATCACCTACGAGCAGATAGGCCCGGGTTCGATTCCCGCTGGCGCGGCAGTTCCCTCATTTTTCCTAAAAATCCTACATTACCCATAGATCTTATCTGTTACACAAAAATTTTGTTGGTCGTCCATAAGTTGCTGATAATATTTAAAACTTTAATGTTTAGATTTTTCAAGAAGATGTCTATTGTTCCTGGGGAGGTCTTACAGGTTCTTATTAATTTTTTAATCATCTCCCGCTTCTCTTTGGAGGGCAGAGGGCATTACCGTATGAGATGATTTATATCTTGCATCAGGTGAGAGCACTTACAGATGGAGCCTGACACTATTTTTAATCTGGACTGCGATTCTCACGTGTTTACGTGGTTGCACTAGTGATATGGATGGTATAGTGAGTCCACTACACCAAGGTGTTCTTTGGACTTTGAAAAATTTTTGCCTGTAGAGAATGCCTTTGCTGCTGAAGATAGTACTGAGTTGTGAATGGAACTCATCCCACATTTCTTCCTTATATTTTTCTCTAAAGTCTTTATAGGGGTTTTTGTAGTGGGGTGAGTGAAGCTTTTGGGTGACTTCTTTAGCAAATTTATCGACTGGTTCATTTCCTTGGATCTCACAGTGTGAGGGAATCCAAACAAATGAAACGTGTTTGTCATTGTTGTGTTTAGATGCCAATTCAATAATCTTGTGTTTTATGTCTACGATGTGGAAGTTTGTTTTGGTATCAATAGTAGGACTCCGAAGACTTGTTAGTGCGCTGGGGAAGTCTGAGCATATGACTATTGGAATATCACTGTTGTGGAACATGTCGATGGCATGTGATATGGCAGCGCATTCTGCTGTGAAGATTGAGCTAATTGGGTTAATACTGATGGGATGATAAATTTGCTTCTCCGGACAAACAACCGCTACTCCTGTAGACAATCCATCCTTCAGTTTTGAGTTATCCGCGAAGATGCATAGGTGATTGCTATAGTGGTTTCTTATAAAGTCCTTGAATTTCAGGAGATGGGGAGCTTTGTAGAGTGTGACCTATATTTAGATCACACGGTGCTTGGAAGATTGTGCCATGAAAAGCAGTAGCTATGCATGGAAAGTTATTATCTTTGTGGCATACGTCAATAACATTTTGAACTTCTTTTATGCAATTTATGAGAAGTTTGCCTTTCCATTGGTAGGGGTGCTTGGATTTGATTGAATGGTTTGCGAGAGTTCTTTGATATTGCAACCGTACCGTTACATATTCTGACGTTGCAAAATTGCCACGTCCCTTCCCCGAAGAATAACGCGCCTTTCGTAAGCGGAAAGACAAGGACCGGACTATCCGCGGCCACGGGACACGGGTGTAAAGATTTCGAGAGCGCTCCCCGGGAAAATATAGCGAAAATCCGCCCAAATATTAACGCTTGCCGCGCACGCCGAGTACGGCTAATTTTCAGCAAGACAAACCGAGGGCATCACCGGCCTCGCGTGTGATCCTTGAAGAAGCGGACGCGCGAGGGAACACCGACCTGGTTGTAGGACTCGACGGCGAAAAACGAGGAGGAGGAACACCACCACACACGGGCCGATCAACCCGGAGGCGTCGAAGCGGGACGAGAACCCCTTTCGCGATCGACAGATCTTTTCGCGGTCCTGCCGCCGCCTCATCCCGTCTAAAATGGGGTTCTGGCGAGGGCGGTGTCGGTGGTAACACACTCCCGTAGCCGCGAGATCCGGGCGACAGAAAATGTCGCGAATAGGCACGGTTCCCGAAAGGGACACGCCGAAGTACGGTCCTCTGCTCCGGGATGTCGCGCGCGAAGACGGGCCAGTAAGACAATTGGGCAGGCGGCGAGAGTGGGGGTAATCTAGGATCGACGCGTCACGTATCGGTAATCGAAGGATCACTGTCGCGCATACTTCCGTGAAAAACGGGCTCAAACCAAATACCGTGCCGAAATAACGTGTCGGTCGTACCGAGTGACGACCAACAGAACTCCCGCTAGGCCGTATTGCCACGTGGCTGAAGTCCCGGATTACCGGACGAGCGAAAAAGGGAATTACCGAGCAGTAGCGGTAAGTCGACCAGTGATCCTTAGAAAATTTCGTAGCGTGGTCCTGGAAAATTTCGCGCGGGGACGAAGCGCCTCTCGTTTCGTCTTCGAATTCGCATACCGCGGCGCTTCTCGCCTCGGTTCGCGGCTCACGTCCTTGCTGGGGCGTTTTGAGAAAAATCGAGAGTCCCTATCCTCGCTGCCGAGAGTTTTCCTCGAGGGGGAGCGCATCGCGAATCGGGAATGGTTTCGTTTCGCATGTAGAAAAATCGTTATCGCGCCGCATTTCGCGTTCTCGTCGGACGTGGACGTTAGACACGCTACCGACGGGATTTCGAGTACCGCAGGAACGTCCGTGACAGTCCGAAGACCGCATCGAACATCTCGCGGAATACCGTAGTATTCCGCGATTGCGTCCCCGTAACAATCGCGCCTGCGACTTCATCTCCGCATCTCCTGTATAAAGAGCGCGGGCTCTCGGGGCGGCCACATGGCCGCGCGCCTGTACATTTTATCCTGTCAACGATAAATAAAGGAGTAGAGCCTAAAGCGTGGTTAATTATTGTCCGGTGAAATCCGCCTTGCCGCGAAGGTTGTCCCCACTACTCCCGTGTCCGAGTATCCCGGCCCGTCGCGTTTCTCTAACATTCGTATCTTCCGCGCCTTCGACGTTCGGGTTCAGCTTTTCCGAATCCGAAATTGTTTCTGCGTGTCGCGTGGCACTTTTCCAGTGCCTGGCGCCCGAAACCGAGTTCTTTTCGAACCGTCGGAAGATCGCGTTTGTCCCGGGTGGACCGTGGACGCGCGGACGTACGCGGCCCGGCCTCAGCGCCTGTAAAAACCCGGAGGCGATTCCCGTTTTCCTCGCCGGGCGAAGCGCGGAAAAAGAATCGTCGTGACAATATGTATATACGAACAAACTTGTATATACAAACATTCTCGAGCTGCCTGCCGGTGGGACCTCGGTGGAATCCTTGTCGTAGAAAAGGATCGCTGGAGTCCTCACGCCGGAGCCGTGCGTGCGCATCGATGCCTGCTCGATCCGGATCGAAGGAGATCGATGCGAGCCGACGGAGGATCACTCTACGTTTGGAATCGGTCTAGGTGAGACGTCGGGAGTGGTCCGGTCGGCGAGAAACGGTAGAGACGGTAGAGAGGTCTGGGTTAGGTGATAATTTGGCAAACCGTCCAAATTATCCTCGCGATCTACGCGCCTCAAACAGAGAAGTCGGGAACGCAAACCGCGTTACGGCACAGACAAGAATCGGAACACGCCGAACGATTCTCCCGGGCTGTTCCGCGTAGAGTCACATTTACCACTCCATCTTTAGTCATTTCAATCCTTGCCCTAAAGAATACAAAATCTCTTCGATCCGACTACTCACCACGTATATTAGAGTCAGTTATCGTGTTTCGACAGCCACATTGCAAGGTGAGTGTGTGTTTCCGAATCTGGTTCGGAAATATCGTTTGTATCGTGATCCGTGAGAACATACTCTCGCAGGCAGGTGTGGATACCGGAGGTGTTGCTCTGGTCATTTAACGTGGCTGCCGTATCTGAAGGTGTTTGCACACGTGTTTGCGAAATTGAAGACGAGTAGGCAGCGTTCGCACTCCCCCCCACTACGCTGGTGGGATCGTTCGTTTCGTGTACGCCGCACAGTGGTGCAAAGGCGGCAAAAAATCAATTTTATAAATTTTCGATTTAAAAAAAAAAAAAATTACTTTCGTATTGCCAAATAATAAATGAATAATGTGGCAAAGTCCGATTTTAAAAAAAAAATTTTGTTACAGAGATATAGGCATGGTAAATAACCTTTTCTTCTCTCCTGGGAAATCATTAGTTTTCAGTGCCATACTTATGTAATTATTCCGCCTATAATTGAATACTTAGGGGTCTACAAATTATACGGGTTATTCCGCATAGTTTAAACTATTAACTGGCACAAATAATTTTTTGATAAAGTTGTTTAACATTAAGAAATATGGAATAACCGGAAGCCTCTTTGCGTTGCGCTCATTTTTTATTTATGGAAGCATATCTAAAATCTGTTAAGCCGGCTCGGTCTGGCACTAATCGTTTTGGCAAGGTGTAATGTTGAACTAACTTTGTGTAAAAAATCTCAGCCTACTTCGAACCACTTTGGCCGCAATTTAAGTTTAAATATCAACTTTTAGAATTTCCAAGAATGAATCGCGCGGAAGTTACTTTTATTTGATGTTTAGGGTGAAATTTTTAAAGGATATATCATAAATAATAAAGAGAAATGTGAAATAGTTAGTTAGAATCAATTGTTTAAATAAAAAAAAAATTTAATAATAATTTTTTTTATGTTAAATAAACCAAGTTTTCGTCCATTAGATCACTGTTTTTGGCCAAAAGATGGCAAACAATCCGTAAAAATGAAACTATCCCACAATAGCAACAAAAAGTTATAATACTATTGCAATAATAAGTCCTGAGCTTCTAGGTTTAGTGGAAGGTGCTTCGTTTTTGGCTCTGGTCTTAAAAAAGAGATCCACGGATCTGAAGATGCCATTAGCATATGAAACACATCTTCATTCGTTGAGAAACGAGAACATTTCCTAGATTAATGTGTACGATAGTATTTATAATCTTTATTTCGACTTTCTTTCGCCTCTTCAGAAAGCGAACCGACCGGGAAGACTGCGTCATCAATTATGCTTGCCCCGTGAATCGGGATTTTGTGCACGGTTGTAATATGAAATTCATATTTATAAAAAAATATTTAACAAACATTTTTTTATGTTAATTAAACAAAAGTTTTCGTTCATTGGACTACTGTCACAAAAATTCAACTGGCATTTTTCAAACAGTGACTGCTATAAAAATAATTTATGTAACATAAAAAAAATTGTTATTAAATATTCTTTTATACATAAAGGATTGATAAATCATATGCATTTCACATTTTTCTTTATTATTTAGAAATATTCCTAAAATAATTCACCTAAAACATCAAATACACCGTAACCATCGCTAGAATTCATTCCTGGAAATTCTAAAAGTTGATATTTAAACTTAAATTGCAGCCAAAGTTGTTCGAAGTAGGCCGAGATTTTTTACACAAAGTTAGTTCAACATTATACCTTGCCAAAACGATTAGTGTCAGACCGAGCCTGCTTAACAGATTTTAGATATGCTTGCATAAATAAAAAATGAGCGGATAACAGAGATTTCCGATTAGCCCATATTACTTAATGTTTAACAACTTTTTTAGAAAATTATTTTTGCCAAATAAGCGTTGTACTTGTGATAATCTTTTCACAAAATTTCAATCAAATCCGTTGGATAGATTCGTTTTTACGGATTTTTTTGCCGCTTTTTGGCCATTTTGCACCACTGTGCGCCGGTCGGAGCAGCCGTTTGTTCCTACGTGGTGGTCGCGTCGCAATAAAACGATCGGATTAAGTACGATCGAGGCTATCTGCCCGAACATCGGAGAACTCTCCAAATCCACTCTATATGCCGAGGTTTGTTCTCTTAGGTGTCGCCGGGTATTCGAGGTCTAGTACGGGTCGTCACCCACGCAATTCTTCCGAATTTCGGCCGATTGCGTGAGTGCTACGACCGGTCCTCAATCGTTCGCGTTCGGGGAGCAGCGAGGCGAAAACCAACTCGCGAGCCGAATCGGAGTCGGAGGTATACACTTACCGGTGTAATTGTTGAGAGTCGAATTACAGCGTGTGATGCACTGATTCCAGCCTGGAGCCGTAGAAGCAAATAGCTCTTTCAAACTTCGTAATTTTTATTCGCTATTTGCCGCAGGAGCAGATAGCACTTTTAATATATTTCGTCATTTCTATTCGCTATTTGCCGTAGGAGCAAATAGTTCTTCAATATTTCAATTTTTTTTTGTTTGCTATTTGCCGCAGGAGCAAATAGCTCTTCTTCGTCCCTCGAGGAATTTATATTGTTGTCGACGATCGATTACAATTGGATCCGCTTCATTGTTCTTCTGTGTATTATACGATAGTTCGCTTCGAGCACGTACAGGTGTGTAGAAATATCTTATATTCTACCGGTTACGGAATTCCAACTATCCCTTCCTCCATTGCGAGCGTAACGCTACTTCCCTCGTTTCGCACTTCGAAACGAACGAGAATATAATTGTATCAAAGAATATCCAGAATATATCGTATTCTACCAGATACTGCTACTTGATCACTCATTATACGATCCAAACTCCTCCGCTATCCAGTGCCTGGAGGCAAGAACCAATATCTTGCGATTCCATTCCATAGCGAGATCACGCAGGGGTAGTAACCGACCCCTACGCTAGCGGGACTTTGTTTGGATCCGTCTTGATCGTGGCTAAAATCAGCATACGCGCGCGACAATAAACCCTACGTTATATAGTCGACCTAAACGTAGCGTCCGGCTGCAAACAACGAGAAACTCGACGGTTACAATAAATCTATTGGAATTGTGATTGACGGGTGTTAGATGAGACTTTCCTAAGTATGAAGCTCTGTTTTGTAGATATGGGATTCCTGATTCTGCTAGAACAACATTGGATGGAGTGGACATTCTGAGACCCAAGGACAATTTGATGGCCCGAGCCAGGATCGATTCCAGTTTAGAGGTGAGCGACAAGTTACTTGGGAAGTAAACATGGACTGCATAATCAAGTCTAGGCCTGATTAAAGCTTTGTAAATGAGAGTATCCGGGTGAGCGCCTCACCAGACGCCTCTTAGAAATTTTAGTACATTGATTGTGGTATAACATTTCTTATGAAGCGAGAGAATGTGGGTTTCGAAGGATAACCTGTGGTCTAGATGTATACCCAGAAACTTGGTAGTAGCTAAGTCTGGAATTAGGAGCTGTCCTACTCAGCAAAAGGTGCGACCACTTGAATAGTTTCTGTTATTAATAATCATGAGGTTGGGTTTTTTAACGACAGATCAAGTCCTATTTTTTCTAAATTTTTGTATATCTTCTTCAGTGCTCTTTCGATGGATTTTTTTTGCAGTGGATAAAGTAAAACTTCTTGAGTATAGGGCGATGTCATCAGCGTACTGTGATATGTGGACCTCCTTCGGGATCCCTTTAAAGATGTCGGTCACATACAAGTTTTATAGCAAGGGGCTTAGTACCTTGAGGCAAACCTTTGTAAATAGCTTGGAGAGCTAGCGAACCGGCAGTGAGATCAATTAGCTATGAAATTTAGAGTATTAATTAGAATACCTATTTTAGCCAGCTTTTTTAAAAGAAGGTTCCATTGAACATTGTCGTATGCCGCACTGACACCTAAGAAGGCGGCTGCTGTCAATTGTTTGTGAGCCATTTGAAGCGACATTTTCCTAAACAAAACCGCGGACGCTATTTTTGTTAAGGAAAATGTCGCTTCAAATGACCCAAGGAACCTCCCATTTCAGTTTAACACAGTAGTTTTGGGACACCCTGTATGTAGGAATCGGTGATGGACCAAGCACTAGCGGGAAACGTTGACCGTTTTGTCTCTGTTGGCGGGTGTAGGAGGCAGTCGCCACACCAGTAATCTCAGCTTTTTTTGTTCATGAGACTCCTACAATTCCACAGTGTGATTCTTAGGGAATTATGCATGGTGTTTGGTCCAGGAGCTATGAGAGACTAATTTCTTTTTGTTGTTGCTGCTGGCTTGTACTACTTGATTAGGGTAGGAGAGACTTTTTTGGATGTCGTGGGTTAGGGATTGAAGTCTAGGTTGGTGGTGGGAAATGTAGTTGCATGTGGTGTGAGAGTGAGGGGTAGGGAAATAGATGATGGTGTTCTTTTGGTTTGTGAGACGGAGGGGGTTTTCGTTTGTGCTTGCAGGGTGTTTTCTTTCAATGAAGTGATTAGTTTTTGTTGGTTGTATAATCTCCTTGGGTTTTTGTTTTTAAGGGGGGGGGGAATCCTCATTGGTTCCCGCAATGTGAGTTTCATGAGTATTCTTGGATTTTCCCATCACAAACTGACGGGCTTCGTAAAAACTGATGTTAAGCAGTAACATCTGGTTATTTATTTCTTTTATGGTCTTCAGAGAAATGCAGCTTGTGTGAAGCGTAGGATGATCTCCCTTGCAGTGTGCGCAGGTGGGGTTATTCTTATTTGGGAATTCCATATGGCTATGTTCTGTTGATGAGAAATTTTTGTATATTCTTTGGCTCCGACAGAACTTGTTGGTATGGCCAAATTTGAAGCATCCATAGCATATTTTGATGAGTTTAATATATAGGACAACCGGTGTCTGAATAAGATGGTAAAGCTTGATGTAATCTGGAAGTACTGTTCCCTGAAATGTCAAAACAATCAACTCGCTTGGAACCCACAGCCAATTCTCAGATTCGAGGTCCTTGATTCTCATATTTAACCTGCGGGCACCTAAGATAGGAACTGGGGAGTCTGTATATTTAAGCAGTTTTTCTATTTCGCAGTCCGTAGAGACACCTTTGATTATGCCTCTTCTTGACGTTCTGAATTTGGGTATATAAGTGTTCACGAAATTAATGGAGAACTTTCCAAATCCTTCCGGTTTAATTTCTTCCACCCTTTGGTTGCCTTTGCTCAGAGCCTTGGCCAACATTAGGGCGTTCTGGGAGTTTGTTTGTTTAAGTGAGTTTTTGTTGATAGTGGCCGAGACGAATGCCAGGCCCTTATGTGATTCTGGATAAAGGTTGACTAACGGAGGTTCATGCCTGCTCTTCGTAGAGGCAGAGTCCAACATTTTCTCCTGTGTTTTACCTTCTTTTGATGTGGATGTGGAGGCCGGATCTGGTGATTTTCTCTTTTTTGGGATGATTCAGCTTTCCCTTTGTTTTCTTGGTGTTATTGTTGTTCATTCCATTCTGGTTTCGTTTGATAAATTCATTTTGGACGATAGGGTGGCGTCACGCTTGCCTTGGGTCCCACGGGTACAGGCCTCAAATGGATTCTCTATATGGAACACTGTATTATTCCGATCACCTAGTTAGAGAGATGTGCGTGTTTAAATAAGAATCGTAATATGGAATTAGGATTGTTCACTTCTTGTAATAATTCGAGGTACTTTTGACCGAAATAAGAACTCGATACCGACAGTGTAATCGACTCTGTAGAAAATGCTCTGGTACAATAGCGGACTTTATCGAAATGGAGCGGTCAGCTAGTGAACTACATGACGTTGCAACATGAACGACGCGTGTCCGAGAATGCTAGATTTTACAGCGTTGTCAGTTTTAAAAGTGCAATGTTGCCGCATTATATTCATACAAAAACCGCTGATGCTCGCATTGAAAGCGTTTGTGCGATTCCTTTCCTGCGTTCCGGAGATGTCGAAACTCACAGACATATTGCTTCTTAATTTAAAATGTATAATTTTCAATCATAACCACGACTATTAAATAGTCACCTGAACATTCGCTAAGTTGTTCAAAAAACTTTTTAATTTTTTTAATCAATGTAATTTGTAGATTTTTTAATATGTGCATATTCAAGTTGGGAAAAATTTTCATCTAAATAAAAATTTCGAATAACGAATAAAAAATAAAAAAATTCTTATTCGTTATTCGAAGGTTCGAATAAAAAAAGTATCTTTATTGGACGAGCGTCGAATAATTAATTTTATTTGTCGATAATTTTAGACGACGAATAAAGATAATTGTTTTTATTCGCAGCGGTGTTACGAGCCAGGGCCGCGAGCAACGCCATAGGCCGGTGAAGTGTTTATTCTCTTTCTGGAATGAGGATTCAATTTGTTAATTAGGTGCGCGGACGAGCACAATGCGTAACCGGGGAGCTGCTACGATAATGTACAGCGCAGACGAACCTGATGCGTAATGAGGGAGCTGCTAGGATGCAGACGAACCCAATGCGTAATCGGGAAGCTGCAAGGAATGTTTGTAGGGCCTCGTAACTTTTATAATTTTAATCGATATAAACAGAGCGGTAAGATTGTATCGTGTGGGAACGTTCAATTACTAAATTAGGATTTTGGATTATAATTGAGGGTTAATTAATTTGCGCAAGTTACCAAACAACAGGAATATATTCTGTATATGTGGATTGAGTGTACAAATGGTTTTTACTTAATTAGATGCCTGTTGATGACGCACTGGCAATGCGGGGTCTCGAGAAACTTTTAATGTTCAAAAAGACTTACTACAGAATATTTACGGAGTCTAGATGTTTAAAGTGGTCCGAAGGGGAACTTTAGCCCGATCTTTCTGAAGTGACTCTAAACAGTGTGACACGTTACTCTACTCGTGACTCAACTAGTTCTGACCGCCGAGAGGAAGAATCAAAGGGTTTATATACTCTGAGAATGAATAGGGTGGTCTATTTGTTATCTGGTGTCGTACGTCACACTGTTTTTTGCTGCATCTAATAAAATTGAGGATTTTATTAGATGCCTAGATCGGGTTAACGAAGGGTTATCTGGGGCGTTTCCTGCCAGATACGATATCAAACAGATATCGTATATGTTAGAAATACGTTAAAAAAAAACGAGAGAGCAGAGGTTTTCGAAAACTAAGAACGTTACGCCTAGACGGTTCGGGGGTAAGTGCTGAGCGGTCTAACACAGTCCTCTTACCAAAAAGCACTCTTGCCTTTCCCACTCCGTAGCCAGATCCGCCCAGAAATCATCTCGATTGGTTCTTCATCCGACACGTCACCGATGACGTTGCGTCAACGGTAGCGTCGGCAATCGGCAATTAGGGATCGGTGTCTTTGTCACCGATTTCAAAGCATCGGCCGACTCTCAGAGGTCGACTTTTACCAGCTCGAATAAATGGCGACGAGGCTGACGAGCGCCAAACACCAAAAGATCAGCGACCGACCAACAGCATACATCGTAAACACCTGGAGAATAGAGCATTATTGACAATTTAAACATTCATATTTTTATAATACCAATGAGTTGTAGAGATCATCTCGATGAAAATAAGTCCAAACACGACATCATTTGGATTATCTTTAATAAGATTATAATTTTTGTCATATCATTACGTAACAATAAAAATGGTTCGATTATACTCACGTTTGGACTCATTTTCATCAGGAAAAGCACGACAATTCACTTGTAATAATTTTATGAAGGCACATTTAAAAATCTAAAAGTTTAAACTTTCATTCGCGTGTGATTCCCTGCTTACATTGTATGCGGTTTGTCAGTCTTGTAACCGTTCTTTTTTTATTTAGAAATATTTACATGTATCCTGTTCAAAATACACGTAAATATATCTAATTCAATCGATTACAATTATTTATGATTTATTCTCGTCGAATCCTTCGTGACGGAGGTTCGTGTCTCCAGGAATGGATGGCGGAGAGGCTAAGCGAAGGTCAGAGTAAGCGGAGAGCAATATCTGGTAAAAGGTGAGTACATTCTCGTTACTGAAGATACATGTTCGGAAGCGCGTCCATGTGTTCGTAGATGATTCTGAATGACAGTTGTTTTCCCGGAGCACCGGCTCTCACACTTTAAATCCGCGTCTATACTAATCGCCGTATTCGCTGCGTGATCCTAATTTGTCTCCACGTCTGGGTCGCAATCTTTCGCTTTAGGGAATTAATCGAATTTAGTCAGTCGTAAAGGGTTTCGGACGGATTCTCTGTTAGTTGGGCGTGGCCATGCCCCGAACGAACGATAGCGGGCCGGTCAAACCATTCGCATGGTCGGCCGATTTCTCGGATAACTCATCCGATTGGAGCCCAACACTAAACCTGGGTTCCTCCGCCACACCTAGGCACACTCTTCGGCACTAAACGTGGATTTGGAGTAACTTCCGGTATCGATAGAGTAATCCCTGTCGTGTATAACCCTTGGCCTTGCCTCAAGCAGACCCACGAAGATGGTAACAATCAACCAGTCCGACTGGACTCTTCAGATGGACGTGGTTGCTGCTCACTCGTATTGGGTGCGTATAGGCACAAGGCACGAGATCGAGTCACCTGACGAGATTGTTTCGATAATGTACGCGAAGAGCGAACTGACCGGTCTTACTACGCGTGCAATCGGCTGTTTCCAGATGATGTGCAAGGATAGAGACGGACACTAAATCCTAGTCCCTCCGCCACACCTAAGAGGTACTCCTCAGCACGTACGTGGAATTGGAGGAACCTCCGGTATCGATAGAGTGACCCTGATCGTGTATAGTCAGTCTGTCTAATTGCGAGCCGATAGGCAGAATAGCAGCGGGCACTGGTCCGGCCGAATTACTCTGGATGGACACAGATGACGCCTATTTGCCTTTTTGCCTCACACTTGCGAAGGATACAATCATGAGATGCCAGCGGGGCACACGGTGATGATCCGAGTGAGATCTCAATTGTCCGAACGAAGGTGTGAGGGTATTAATGACCCGTTCCGTTTCCCGTTACTTGATTCACGGAAATAGTAACAATAACTAGTCCGGCTGAAATCTCGGATGGACGTAATAATTGTCTATTCGTGAATAACTCACAAAAGCGAGAGGCACAATAATGAGATACCAGCGGGGCACATATATGTGATCCGAGTGAGATCTCAATTGTCCAAACGAATCTGCGAGAATGTTTCCACACCCAACGTCCGCGTATCCCGTCAAGCGATTCGCGAAAATTGTAACAATAATTGATCCGGCCGAATCTCGGATGGATGTGATTATTGACAATTTGACTCAATTCACAAGGACGAGAGGTACAATAATGAGACACCAGCGAGGCACACGGTGGTGATCCGAGTGGAATCTCAATTGTCCAAACGAATTTGTGAGATTTTCCCACGACTGACGTTCGCGTATCTCGTCAAGCGATTCACAAAAATCGTAACAATAACTGATCCGGCCAAATCTCGGATGGATGTAGTTATTGACAATCTGTGCCCAACTCACAAAAGCGAGAGATACAATAATGATACAATAATAATCTCAATTGTCCAACGAATTTGTGAGTGTAAATTACGCGCAAATATTCGCGTATTTCGTGTACGACAGAAATCTTATTTATTTTGAATAGTGTCCGTTCGACCTGATTTACGTTTCAGTGCGAACAATGTGCTCGCGTTTACTTCACGCTCCGACGATTCATCACCGACGCGTCGTTCTTTCTCCGATCCGTGCTTCTAACTGTGAAACCGCGTCTTGCTCATGGCAAGTTACATCTTTCGAATTACTTTTACAGATTATTCGTTTCGCAAATGACTACGACGTGGTTACGTCCGTTCCGCAATTGTTTAGAAGACACGTTCCGACCATGCCACGACGCGGTTTGCGATCGCGACTCCTCGGTTTGAGGCGCATACGTAACGAGGTTGGATCGACGGTTTATCGATTCCAACAGGCCGGTTTGGCCTCCCGAACACGCACCGGTTTTCGTCGAACGGACACTTTACGAAAACGGGTTCACTGGATCGCTTCCAGACGTAGAGTGCCCTATTCACGGCCCGCATCGATCTCCTTCGATCTCTATCGAGTGGGCATCGATGCGTACGCATACCTAATGAGTGGGGACATCCTGCGATCCTTTATTAAGACAAGGACCGTGTGTGACGTCGCGTACCGATATTTACTATTGATCTTCGGGAAGCGTCTATATGTGACTAACACGGTCACAACACAGCTCTAGTTGCCCAAATTGAAGCCTGTCAATACAATTTAAGTTGAACAGAAAATTCCTTACATACTAGTGTGTAGAATAAGGAGATGATTAAACTTATACATTTAGTTGTTGTACTTAATTTGTCTTGTAGAGATATTACATATCCCACTACTTTTACTAAAGCTACCTTATGGATATCCAATATTTGGACGGTGAAGTAATACATAGCTTCATTGAATACAGTATAATAAATTAGACTAAAAAGAAATTGTAACAGACCTGTACCGAACGGGTATGTTGCTAACAACTCGGGTCCGAACAATGCCGAATGCGAACTGAGAGATGCCGAATCGCACCGCCTACCACGCCTAGGAACTTCCGCGCCGAACCGAACGTACCGCACCACTTGCCGCGTCTAGAAACTACCGTACCGAACCGACCATACCTTACCACCTACCGTGCCTAGAAGCTGTCACGACGAACCGACCACGCCGCCCCCCCCCCCCCCCCCGCCCACCGACTACATTTGGCGGGAACCGGATACAATAATCAGCCAAAACGGATGCACTCCGACACCGAAATTTCCGCGTTATACCACTCCCCGTTACCACCCCACACCACCGATCACGATCTATACAGGGTGTCCCAAAACTCCTGCAGGACCCGAAAATGGGAGGTTCCTGGGGTGATTTGAAGAAACATTTTCCTTTCCTAAAATGTCCGCCGTAGCTTCGTTTGGGAGTTATTAACGAAAAACACGAACCAATCAGAGCGCGACCTAGCCGCGTGTTGGCAAATATGGTTTGGCGCGCCAGGCGGATCCCCTCGCAGGAGCGTTAGCGGTCAACCGCGAAGAAGAATCAACCTGAACAAGTGAAGGAGTAGGAAATTTTGAATTACGTCTTGTAAAAACTCACTTCTTTAGCCGTATATCCACTTGCTGCTTGGAAGTGTGGGTCACTGGGCCACTCGGTGACGAACTGCACAGCTGGCCTCAGGTATGCGGCAGTGCCGAATAGTAAGATATGTACGGTCAGGTTAACGAACCGCACAGCTGGTGGTTCATAGCAGGTATCCGACAATCGAAGACCCAAGGGATGCAGGGTGAAGTCAATGATCCGGACCTTCACTTTCACTGTACAAACGATAAATAAATCCCATGTTTCTTTCACACAGATGCCATGAAATTTTTCCACACTTCCATCAGTGTTCACATTTGTCAACAATAATGCACTAATAACGATCGAACAAAAATCACGAAACTTCATAGAAGAAGGACATCGCAAATTTCTTTTTCACTGCACACGGCGCTGCGTTAATCGATGCACATAAATCCTTCGATTTTGGAGAACTAGTCACTAACAATCGCAAACATTCTCAGAATCCGTTAAAATTAATAATTTAACCTCGTCGTTTAAATTTTTTTTCATCTAAGCTAATAGCCCTGCTGATAACAATGCATTCAGTAATAAAAATAATGGCAATTTTATTTACGCTGATACCCTCTTCTTCCCAGACATTATCCTTTTTAAATACAATTCCTACTCCATTTGGTAAACTATCTCTTTTTTTTTAGCCGTCGGTAAATAGTAAAACCGGGTTATCCTTATAAATCTCATGATTGTCTTTAACCTTATTTATGAAGGTAGAATCACTGAGATGGTTGTATTTCCTTACATGGTCTGATTGTAAGCCAAGCAGGTTACTCCATTCAATTTCCTTTAGGACCTTTAGTTCTTTTTTATCTTTCCATATGTCAGATTTCCATATAGTATCTTCCAACATTTTTGTTTCAAACCAAGCTTTATTTAGGACAATATCTTTGTTTGGGAACCCGGGACGAAATTGATTTGGGAAGTGGACTGTATGGAAAAAAATAAGGATCGGGTGCAAACACAGACGGGAGTTCGGGATAGGGAATCGTGGAAGAATCGGTTACAGAGTTAGACTCACGAGAAATTAGAGAAACGTAACAGTCACAATACAATAGAGATATATTGTCGCAAAGGGGAGCATACTGGCGATTGGAACAAAGACTGTGTGACTTAACTAAGTGAGCGCGATATGCGATATAAGCGGTGTGACCGTTCGAACGAATCTGTTGTGTATTAAACGCGAGCGATTAACGGTGATCCTCGGTAGACACGTCATGACACATCGCGAGCGCCGGGAATCATCAAAAACGCGGAACGCGGGGTGCTCCTCAGGGCCGTATCGCTCGCTTGCGACAGCTTTAAACTAACTTAACCTATTTAATCCTAAACAATCTTCATAAGAGAGTATGTTCGTTTCACCGTAAATAATTACTTGGCTAGTAATATGGTCCATGACTTTGCTGGTGGCTTTTACTATCTGCTTCAAAATATATTTCACAGCTTGTTTCGGTTGGATTGCTCGCGATTTAACCAAGGCTTGCAAATTGCGGGTTAAATCTTTCCCGATTGCAAGAAAAGGGACGCGGTCTTGCGAGAAAGCGGATATACAGAAAAGGTACAAGCGTTATAGGTACAAGTACAGTATAAGTACAAGCGCGACAAAGACAGAGTTGAAGCCTACTGATTCGCGGTAGACGGGCTCGGTTTCCCCGAAGTCGGTTTCCTCGCCTCCTTCCCTCGCCCCGGTATGGGTACCACCAAAGTTGGCCCGCGAGGTGGGGGGCACTTGGGGTGAAGGAGGCGAAATGTATACAAACCGAGCCGTCCCGCGTCCCGCGACGGATCGTTCCACGATCCGCTCGTCGTTCGAGGCGAAATCGCTCGAACACCGCTAATAGATCGAACCTTTCTTCAAAATGCATCAAACCGGCCTCCACTGCCATAATGTAAGTTGGAGTTAAATTTCTGTACCCCATGAATATTCTAATTCCTTCATTTTGAACTTTTTGGAATCTTTCCATGGATTTGTTTGCAGGGCTATAATATGTTATTATAATATGTTATTATAGCATATATGCCAGCACTGATCTTACTAGACTTTCATAAAGATAACATGTTATAATAAGCGAAATACAAGGACCGGACTACCCGTGGACACGGTGCGATAGCATATCGGTTACGAGAGCACTCCCGAAGAAAAAACCTTGACATTACAACTCGAAATATTTACGTTCGTCGCGCGCGCCGAGTATGGCTGATTTTTAAGGGCGTACCGAGAGTACCACCGACCTCGAAGTGCGGTCCTAGGAGACGTCGAGGCGAGGGACTGACCAGCCTATACGAAGGACTCGACGGCGAAAAACGAGAAGGTCGAGCACCGCCATACATGGGCCAAACAACCCGAAAGCGCCGATGCGGGACAAGAACTCCTTAGCAATCGCAAGATCTATTCGTGGTCCTATCGCCGTCTTATCCCGTCTAAAATGGGGTTCTGGCGAGGGTGGTGTAGGTGGTACCGTACTCCCATAGCTGCAAAGTCCGAGCGAAGAAAATGTCGCGATTAGCCATGGGGACCGATAGGATACAACGTGGTACGGTTTTCTGCTCTAGGACGTCGTGCGCGCTAGAACCAATAAGAAAATTTGGCAGGCAGCGAGAGTGGGGGGATACTAGGATCGACGCGTCGATCTGGATTTGAACACTGGTCATCCGCCTGTAAACTTGGCACGCTACCGCCACGTCATACAGGCTCTTGTAGTAAGGCAGACAAAATGCTGTTTTATACAGGAGCTATGAAATTTTAATCGTCAATATCTCGAAAACTATTGAGTATCTGCCCCAATAATGGTATTGTTAATAATTGTGGTGCGGGATCGTAGAAATAGATTTGTTATGACACTTCTTCTTCATTTTATATAAATATGATAATAATATTTATTTTATATCACTTTGGATTTAGCGGATACAGTTCGATACGCGTGGCATACATACATTGTCTCGTTCACACCGAATACAATATGGCTAACTACCTAAGCTGCGCGCGCAGGATCTCAGTCCAGCGCGCAGTCCGTTCTGCGCAGTCCGTTTCGTGCAGCGCATCAAATTGCGTCATGTTGATACCACATATTTTCACGAATGTTCAAGGGTGTATTTTCCAGGAGTATTGGTAACGATTCTCGTAAAAATGCAATGTATTTTTCTGCATTTAATGTTCCGGTAATAAAGTGAGGCCCAATTATTTGAATCTAAAATTCCGCACCAAACATTGACGGACCATGGTCTTTGTTTGTCGACTGTCCGTAACCACCGCGGATTTTCAGATGACCAATAATGCAGGTTTTTTAAATTTATTTGCCCGTGATTTGTAAACGAAGCTTCATCGGTAAATAATACTTGATTAAAAAATGCTCTATCGTTTATCAATTGTCTCAATCTCCACTGATGAATTCTTGATGAATTGATAGGTGAAAGGGGTGAAATTTGTGTTCCTGGAGTATTTCCACTACACATTTTTTACTAATGCCACTTCCTCGTACGATTTGCCTCGTACTAGCATGAGAACATTAATTGTGTTTGCTTCATTCCTTACAGTCCTCACCTTTGTATATTTTTTATTTTCAACACTACCAGTTTCACGGAATTTATTTATCAAATTGGAGTAAACGGAAACTGATGGAAAATTACGATTAGGAAATCGGTCCTTGTACAACTGCACGGCTTCTCTTAAACACTGTCGACTTTCTCCATAAATGAAAATCATATCAATCTTATCTTCCTTCAAGTAACGCATTGTGAAACGTTCATCGATAAACTGATCGAGAAATCTTAGAAACTGTGGAAATCTGATAGCAAGAAGGTCTTCTGAGTAATTAGTAGTGGATAAACACGATTCTGTACGAACGTATAGGTGAAGGTATATCTGTAAGAGATGGCCGGGCGTAATTGCAAGGAATTTATTGCTTAAATTAACACGTTAGCACGTCTTCTTGTAATGCCGGGTCAAACAAGACTGGCCGTCTCTGCTCGATACCGATCATCATTCTTTTTTCGTTCATCGACCGTTTTCTTCTCCGTTTCTTACGTTTTCCGATCGTTCCTTTTTCCGACGGATCGATACGGGACAAACAATGTACAGTTCGCTCACAGTCATATCTCGCTCATGGACAATCGGCTTACAATCTACAGCTCTACAGCAATCTACAGCTCTACATATCATAATTGTCCTCCTGTCAACACCGAATCTGTTATTATGTTGTGTATTGCGATACATTTGAATGTATAGCAGCTCAAGGGATGTATTTTTGAACATTTGGTGTAACAGAAATGCATCAAATGAATCTTACACGTTGAATTTTATTTATACCATTTTTCTGGGTTGAAGGTCATTTGAAGGTCATATTGTGTTACATGCATGAATTCGTTGTTTTCTTAGCTACAACATTACGTTAACGAAAATATATCATTCCATTTAAAAAGCATTGATAACCTTGAAATCTCATAAAAATGACCTTGAAAATATTTTCCCTTACACCGTTATATGTGGCCCTTCAAACAGTCTAACTTTGTCCTACGAAGTTTTTTTGTACAACGAAAAGTAACGGAGATATTTAGGTGTCCTGCTTTATCGAATTCATCCTGTATTCGTACACAGGAGAACGAGATCTATAAGTGTGCAAAGTTTCAGCACAATCGGTGACCCGAAGGTCGCGGCCTCCCCTTGTAAGTGGACGGCCAATGTTTTGTGGCTCCTTGACCTGCGTCCGGTAACACAGGCCAAGGGATGCGAAATTGTGACTACGTGGCTAACATGTAGTAACATGTAGTATATATATATTGTGACGTGGCAAGTTTTGCCTACGTCCCTCCGAACCGGACGAGAGAGGCCGGGCCGCCCTCTGGCAGTGCCGATGCGAAACGGCCGATTGCGAGCGCTCTCCCTGGGAAATTCGAACCCAGAGGACGAGCATTTACGCGTTTTGAAACGTCGCGCCACTTTTTTCACCATTCCTTGTTTCGCCTTCCAATGGAAGACGAAGCCAGGGCCAACAAACCCGGAGACACCGACAGGGAAAAGTGGACCAGAGAATAACATCGTCTCTACCCCGTCGCTGTCTCGCCCGGCAAGAAAAGGTCCACGGCCGGAGCGGTCAAGTCTTCCCTCCCTCACGACATGCCGCTGCAACAGCTTGGAAGCGGCAGAAGAAGTAATGCGATTTCCCGAAAGCCGGGGGTGCCCGCGCGACAGGATGCGATCCTGCGGAAATACAGCGTGCGATTGGTCCGAGCGCCGCGACGAATGGAAATAGGGCAGGGAGTAGGGGGACACCTCGCTTCCGCGTTACGGGGCCGTGCGGAATTGGGTCACTGGGTCGTTGGCTGCCGATTAGGAAAGATTACGATAAAATCGCGTAGTTGTAAATAGTGAGTGCCGCTACCGATTCTAAAGGGACGATCTAAGAGGACGAATTTGCCGAACAACTGCTGCCGTCCAGTCGTTGCCGTTGGTAAGCGCTTGTCAGGCTTCCTTAATTTATTGCTTCAGTGATTCATTTCGTGTTGGCTCGGTAACGTTTTCGCAGGTCCTTGTTCGCGTCGAACTACGACGACACCGTATCCTTGCCGCGGGGCGGCTATTCAATAGGACGAACGGTCGTAGATCGGATAACGAACGTGCCGGGAGTTTAACGTGAATCCGGTCGGATAGCGGGGGCCGCGTACCCGTCGCAAGACGGTCATACGACGCCGGTATTAACGCGGATTCGCGGGGGGCGCGTATCGTTGCCGATTTCGTGATTCGAAATTGTACGCCATCTTCGAGACGTTTCCCCGGTGGGAGGACGTGACGGTCCCGCATCGTATGCCGTCGGCGAGCGAAAACGACCCGAGAAATTGTGCCGCGTTTTCCACCGGAATTCGGTAATTGTAGCGAGTTCACCCGTTAGTAATTGCGACCATCTGAAATTGCCGAATTCGACGCGTAAAAGCGAGACAACCAGTGTACACGCGCGCGGGCGACCGACCTTCCGTCGCAATAATATCGAGATCGCGCCGGCTTGTAAATCTCAGCTGCCGGCTCTCACCGGCAGCCTTGCCGTCATCGTCATCGACGAAATAAATGTTATACAAGCCGAAAAAGTGAGTCCTTACTCCGTGAGAAACCTTTCCGCCGCGGGAAATGCCCCATACTCCATCCACGTAGAATCCTGCGCCCGTTCTCGAGTTATCCTGTGCCTCGCGCGGTGCTCGCGGTTTCGGACGACCGTTTGCGCCTCCTAGGGTTATGTTAGGTTTCGTGGGACACTCTAGAGTACCTGGCGCCCGAATATAGAACAATCGTTTCGTGAAAGTCCGAATCTGCGAGACACCGTTTGTCCCGGGTGGACCACGCATCGCGCGGCCGAGCGTGGCCCGGCCTTCTGCCCGTAAATACCCGGAGTCGCCAGCGTTTCCGTCCTTCCGACGGTTCGCGAAAAACCGGCGACGTGACAATATATATATATAAACATGCTTAACAGGTATCATGTGTCGTTCCGCGCAGTTCCTACCTAAATTACGGTTTACCTGCTCCTTTCTTTCTATTACGAGGAGTCGTTTACAAATAGTTATAAATTAATTTATGTATTGCACGCTGTTGGTTTTTGTACATTGTGTCTTTGGTATCTTATCTTAGGTTCAGGAAACGTTTTAACCGACAAGAACAGGTGTGGTAAGGGCTGAGGTGTAACCGGTCGGGAGAAATGCGAACAGCGGGTCCCGACCGGTTGGAAGCCCCAGCACTAAAGTTGCGGAAAAGGGTCAGAAGGACCCTGGGAGAGGAGGTTTAGTGAGGTAGGGGGCGATCCTTTCTGACTTCTTGTTTCTGTTACTTTTATTAGGAGTGGGTTACTGTTTGTTTGGGTCTTATAGAAGTTTTCTGCTATCTTTTTAATATAATCTAATATTTCCGGTATTCCTGCTTTTTGGTGCATGTCCTTGATTCTCGCGTAGCTGTCCTCTGATAGTACTAGTCTAAGACACTTATTTTGGTATACTTGTAGTGGTTTTATATTGGTTGGTGCTGCACTACACCAAGCTGCAGCTGCATAAGTTATAGTTAGTCTCAATATCATTGTGTAGATTAGTTTTTTATTTAGTGGAAATAGTTTCGAGTTCTTGACCATTAGTGGGTATAGTTTTTTTTTGGACTGCATATGCTTTCCTCAGTACTTCTTTGATATGCTCTTTAAAGAGCAGTTTGCTGTCTAGGTGTACTCCTAAGTATTTTACTTTATTGGTTGGCTGAGTGATATGGTAGTATACTTTTATGAGTTGGATTATTTTTGTACCCTTGGTTTTTTTTTGCAAATACAATTACTTAAGTTTTGCCTTCATTAAGTGCGATTTTCCATTTTGTGTAAAGAACGAGAACCGGTGTTTTCAGCGAGGCAATGGTCGTTGACGAATTAAAGAACATACTAATTTTAAATAATTTATATTTTAAAGTCATTATTTTTATAAAACGAAGAGCTGTTATATATTTAATAATTAATAAGGATAACATAAATGTTATATATTTTTTCCAATAATACAATTAAAAATAGGGTACAATCAGTTTTTGCATATAATAGGTGTTTCCTATCCGTGGTCGATCCTAAGTGATCGTTCGGATTTTGATGAAACTTGCACGTATGTGCCGACTATAAATATTTTAAAACTCGAAGGACCACCTTCCCGACTTGGAAGGAAAAGAAATTTGCGAAAGATCACCATAAGAAACTATATTTTACAAAAAGTACAAACGAAGCTATGCTAGTGTGGTGGTGTCCCGAGTCACTTCTAAAAACGATCTGGCTTCGGCAGACGCGAGAACACCGCGATCAGGGTGCGGTGCCCCTTCCCTCATCAAACAAAAACTTCCCTTTCCTCGGATAATTGCGAGCGGAAAAACCTATAAGTAAAGGTTGGAGGCGGGCCCAAAATCGCCAAGATGTTCGCAGAGTCTACCCGTCGAGATGGGGGTGCGGAAACAGACGCTTAAATTCGGGTCAAACGTGCCCCAACGCTGTCGGCCCCGACCGTCAGACCCCCACATCTGGTAACCATAAAGCCACCAGGGCCTATCTATTTAGCCGGAGTGAAACGAGGAACCTAAAACTTGACCTCGCGTTTAGACCTTTATTAAGGTGCGCAAGGAATTCTATTCAATACAGTTTCTGGGACTCGGGAAACAAGCTAAAACAAGCTAAAAACTATTCAAAAAAATACGTCGACAGACCCGAACCGTAGTCATATGAAAAAACAACTGCGTCGAATCCCAGAGAACAAATAAAAATGTAAAAAGCAGAAAAATCTTCAACGCAAACCGCAACAATAGGCTTATATATATGTAATCTTTATTACAGCGTTTTGTTCGTTTTACAATATTTAACAAGACTTATACTAGGTTTCGCACAAAAATCATTGTCCTCTAAATAAAGTTAGTTTATTATAATATGTGTGTTGGCTATTTGAATTATCTATTTTATTAATCGCTACATAATGCAATATTGTGTTAGTTTAGAAGGAACGGTAATATCAATTTACGTTTTTATTATGACAATGAATGTATTTATCAAAAGTAATTTTTTTATAAATGTACAGATGCTTGTGTTTGGTAATAATGTTGTGTCCATATTATTTTCACATATATCACTGCAAGATGTCCCTTCTTCATTAAGGGTTTTCTGGAATAAAACAAACACATATAAGTAGAAATAAAACATTATTGTGCAATATGTTTGGTATACTCAAAAAAATTGAACATGCTCAGTATTATACATACACGTGGTAATGTATTTCGTTTCAATCGCATATATGAACCTTTTGTGTAGAAACTTGTTTCTTCGAAGTGCATTGAGCAAACACAAGCTCTCTTTGGAATTTCCAATATTCTGATGCCTAAAAGATCTGACCATAAACTGCGAGTATCAGGATCTTTTGGAAAACTGCAAACAGAATCAAAATTTAAAATAAAATATGATCTAAGATCATAATCATATTAACTATAATAAAATAATCTTCATACCGATGAAATGTAACTTTCACAACACCTTCTTTTCCAATTTTGAAAATCAGATCGGTTGTTACACGATGGCACAAAGCACTTCATTTTAATAGCTTCCCTTAATACTGGAACACGACACGGAAATAAAACGGTACGAGATTATGAGACGCTTGGTGACGCTCAGTAACGCTTGGAGATGCTCCAAAATGCTCGATGCTGACAAGTTAGGTGATGCTGTACAATGCGTGGCGCTGCATACATAATGACCACATAATGACGTACTGCACTTGCGCCCGAACACAGCCAATGAAAATTAGGCGTAAATTTTACCTTGTCCCCGTCTCTACTGTGATATACTTCTTGGTTCTGTGACCGCAAAACCTGCCTCTAGGTGGCAACGAGCAGATTTTATATTAAAGTTTTCGCGGCAAAGGTTCAAACGCTTTAAATACTAAAGTATAAACTTCCGAACGCGGCTTTACTTGTGTAAGAAACGATTACAGAATTACAGTTCAACGAAAGAATAAAACAGGGATTGGTGGTTGAAAAATGACTTCCTTTGTATTTCAAACACAAGCTTTCTCGAGGAGCTCCGAAATCAAAATCAATAATTTTTATATCTCTGTGCGTACTTCATACATTTCTTCTTTTGTTTTCTCCTTGTTCCTTCAGGCCTTTTTTGTTCCGAGATGCGTCTTTGGCGGGGCGTCCAATCAGAAGGGTTGATGGTCTTCCATTCCTCCTATTTTCTCTACTCGAGTGACCTTCTATTTTTATCTCGCAAAATTCTTTAAACATTTATCTATATGGGATTACAATAACGGGTCTTACTTATTCCGGTATTTGAATATGCGCGGTTAACATAAAACAAGATAATTCCCGTTTAAAACGTAGGATGGCGCTGACATTGATTAGGGCGACTTCAGACTACATTTGCCAACCCCGCAGCGACACGCTCCATCCCTATATTCCTATATCTATGTCAGAGAGAATACGAGAGTGCTCACGCCCCGGTTTTGGCCGTTCCCATTATAGTGCTGCCCCCTACAACTATTTTAGTTTGGAACAGAACCTACCTCATTTTCTTTTCACAGGGATCTATATTATCTTCAGTCGTCAACGACCATTGCCTCGCTGAAAATACCGGTTCTCGTTCGATCAC
>CM052212.1:20746843-20764863 GCA_028454225.1 Lasioglossum leucozonium
CTTCAACGCTTCGTACGGGTCGCGCAGTCTATTACTATAAGTCTATGGGTGTCAGAATGACGCTCGAAGCACGCTATGCTCTGAATATGCCCTGAATTGGACAGCAGACCCTACCAGCACAAAAATATAGGTTTATTCGGAAGTAGAAGTATTGTATTCTGCCAACAGCACGGCTGTCCAAATCAGAGCAGAATCAGAGCATTTTGCTTACTGGGAATATACTAGTTTTCTCTAATTATACTTTTAAAAATGCTGAATATACCAACAAATACTTCTTCTGACATGATAAACTCGATAGTTTCACTTGCAAATTCTATGTCGCTGTTGACGCAAAAGACAAGCTTACAGAATATTACTTCAACAATTCCTACCTTTAATGGGGAAGATCCACCTTTGATTCGTTTTGCGCAAACTATACAGGACGGACTAACTTTGATTTCAAAGGGTATCGAGACCGAATATCTGGCAATTGTTCTTACTAAACTCGTGGGACCAACACATAGATGCACATTAGAGCACAAGTTTACTACCGTAAAAGCATTAGTCCAGCACTTAAAAAAACGGTTTGCTCCCGGAAAAAGTTTATCATTAAACTGCGGATTTTATGCAAATGCATATTTTTATAGGAAATAGGTAAAGCTATGAGAGCTGGACAGAAATTTGTATTGTCAAGAAGATTCTACAAATGTAATTTTTACCTTGCATATTTTGCATATTGCATATGTTTGAATATATTATTTTAACGACAGATGTACAAATATAATGTATATTCCGTGCATATGTAATATATGTAGTATATGTACATCTCGATCTCTTCACGATAATATATACAATTATCTGAGACCTAAATAGGTCACATACATTTCTAAAATATTCTTGAGATACACAAACAATACTGAGCGTACGCTGCAGTATGATTCACACCATTGAAGTGACAACACAGCATTCTCGTTATTCTTAGCACCAGTAGAAATCAGTAAAGTTTTCACAATAAAGTTTATAGTTAGGCATCTATAGGTACCAAATATGATTCACATAACTTGTTTAATTCATGGATTACATAGGGTGGCAGAAGAAGTTCGAATACATTTTCCTTTAATAAACAAATTAATATCTTCGGTAAAAAAAAAAGTCTTTTTGAAAGCACCACTGCGTGTACAACATTACAAAGAGAAATTGGAAAATATTCCATTACCGCCTGAAACCTATCATAACAAGATGTGGAACATGCTTAGAGGCAGCATTATTGTATGCTACATATTTAGAGAATATCAGACAGGTAATAGATAGTTTTAATGAGGAAGATGCAACGTCAATTAAATTGGCACAGGAGTTCTTGCGAAATTAACAGGTCATGCCAGATTTAACGTTCATATGAGCTTACTTCGGAACACTGCCTCTCACTATAAAAAGATTGCAAGCAGTAGGGATGCCATTAATTGAATCCGAAGACCTAATCTTTAAAACCATTGAGCACTTAAAAACCATACCTGGTGATTGTAGAAGAAAAATATCAACATAAGTTCATGCAGTTGTGGAAAGAAATCCAAGTACAGCTGTTGAAAGATCAAAGGAACTTGAGGCACGCTACTGGCACAAATTGAAATATGCCCCTATTACATCTTGCAATGTCGAACGATCTTTTTTGGTATATAAGTTAATATTCACTGATAAACGTCATCAATTTACAGTCGATAACCTTGAAAAAACAGTAAGTAATAGTAAGTAAAAATGACAATATAAATGATACTACGTTTCGTTTAAATTCTGCATATTTCGTGCATATTTACTTACATTTTCCTTGCATATTTGTTGCATATCCTGACATATTTTACTTGCATAAACATCCGCAGTCTATTTACTTATCATATTATCAAGTGAAAATTGCGAAGCTACATATCTGCAAAGGAGAAAGCACTACAATAGTATTTACATCGATAGGATAAGTAATTTGGTTTACTGTACGCGCTGAGCCATGAGGGAAAATATGAGGTTAACGCCGAAGAATTCATCAAATTGATGGAGAAGGATGTCATTCAAAATTTCATTGATGGTTTACTGGATCGTATTTCCCTGAAGGTGTCGGCTCTCTTAACCACTTTTAACTGGCAAAATAATATCATTCTTTACATCTGTCAATAATAGTTTTATTAAGGAACGTTAAAGATGCTATGATGGGTTTTGTGGTAGAAACTACAGCAGACTAAATACATACATATTAAACTACTAGTGCACTTCTAATCGTGGACACCAACATTAGATGTTGACAGACTTCATATTTACAATCAATGTTTCGGAGAATTCTGACGCAGTGCAAAACTGACTTCATGAAAACAGTTTTTCTCTACCAAAACAACAATAGTAATACAAAACATCAAATTTTTTTGAGCAGGCAAATCATTCTATATAACACTATATATTTTGCTTTCGTTGCATTTTACATGAAAATATTGAATAAAATATTATTTATGTTAAAATTCTCTAAATACGTGTGTTCAGTTTTACTCCTCACTGTATTTATCTATATTTAACCCTAATCAATACATTTATTAACGTATTGTGCATTGCTGTTAAGCATTTTGTAAATATATCCTTATCTGTACTTATAATTTTCACTATCATAAGTCTATGATCTATACTGTATACTTATCTGTAGGAATCAGTCAGATAATAGATAATATGGTGTAATGTCACATGTCAGTATAATGAACGCCTTACATAATTTTATTTTCTATATCTGTGGGTTCTTGAATTTTTAACACATATTTTTTAATGTTACAAGTAAGAAACTACTCCAAGATTTCAGTAAAAGAGATAATAAGTTTTAGTCAAAGAGCAGTCTTTGAAACATTTGACATTCGTCCAGAATGCTTCATGTGCAATAAATGTACATGTAATTCCACAGATACTTAAGCAGATCAATCTAATTTCAAGTGATATACTCTGCATATTTATGCTGGAGTCTGAATGTGTACTTGTTAGTTGGATGCTACAATCTGATCAAAATACATATATTCTGTCTGTAAAATGTTAGTTTGAAAGGAATGGATGCGATACTTTGTGATTTTTTTAATTGCGACAATGCAATTTGTGGCAAATAAATTTCTCTATGGATTCCAAGGATTTGAGAATCAAAAATTGAAATACTGAGAATGAAATTCTCTGTGTATGTGTATTGTGAAGAATTTTCTATCAATAGTGAAATTTTCTATCAATTTATATATGTTTTCTAATTCTAAAAAATCAGGACTAGTCGGTTCATGTACCCTCATTTCAACTCAAACATATATCGATGCGAAAATATATAATTTTATACAAATTATAGAAATGTAATTATTGCTCAAATGCATTAAAATAATATATTTGCATAAATTCTTGTATCAGTATCTATATACTGAATATGGATAATATACAATGCAGTTAGCCATTTCTTACAAAAAGGTACTAAAGCATTTATATTAAATAATAATTGGTTTAACCAATATTTATTTATTAGTTATTATTATTATAGTAAGCTTCATTGATTGGTTGATTAAAATACATATGATTCCTTACAAAAAATGTATGTCATCTTAATCTAAGCTTCACTTATTCTGTAATTTTATATGAAGCATATGTGTACTGCATAGGTGTCTCAATATATCAAATGTTTAATGTAATAGAGACAAACTCAACAAAGACATATTTAGAGAAAAAAGCATTATCAATATTTCTCATAAGAATGAATTCAACAAAAAGTATGACTTATTAATATAAATGAATTGTAATGTATACTCTAAAATATATCAAAATTATATTTCACAATGTACTAACAATATAACTTATTAACAGTAAATGTAAATTTCGTTTCTACTGCTTTAAACACTATATTTTCGTATAATTCATTAAATTAAATCTGTATGTAATGATATTTGGTCCCCTCAGGGTTTCAAATCCATTCCACCACCTCTCCCTTTACCAATCCTCAACTATCGCCTAATTTCAAGCGGGACCTACTTTTTATTAAGATGGGTTCCGAACCACCTATTTTGCCAACAACACGTGAAACGCACCCAGAAGGCCACTTCCCGGCTTTTTACCGAGCGGTCACCCATCCTAGTGCGTCCCCCGCCCTACGCCGTTTAACTTCGGTGATCGAACGAGAACCGGTATTTTCTGCGAGGCAATGGTCGTTGACTCTCATTAAATTAAATCATATATGCTAATTTTTGTTACTTCTAGATAAAGTACTATTAGCATAAATACATTGAGAGATATTAACGGTCGACAACAGAATTTCATTGGAAGATAAGATTGCTACCCAGTAAGCAATCTGCTCTTGATTTACTACCAAAACTTTGCTACAAATTCTGACCCATCTGTTTCTGTATTAGGCTTGGTATTTGAGTGCAAATTTTGCAGGCGCAATTCCATGCCAAATCCATGCCAAATCGTGGCCAAGAAACCGATTCGAGACGAAGTGAAACCAGTGATGAGATATGGAACTGATTTTTGCATGAGTAAAGTAAAAAGTTTGGCTAAAATGGGATACTTTTGTCAGCCCGCATGATTTTGCAAAATTTGTTACGATTTAATTTTAAAAAATAAATGTATAGTATTCGTATGCGAATCAGATACTAATTTACCAAAAATTCTTAGCGTACTTTCCCGCCAATAATAGTGACCCACTACTTTACGTCAATATGCTACTGTTTTTGGACCCCCATACGCGAAGAACATCCCATATCTCATCACTGACAATGAGTCGAACAGGCCGTGCACATGGACAGAGTAGATATACGCGTGCACGTAAAACGCAGTGCAAGCAAAATGGAAGGCGATAATACGTTAGAGTGGGGACCATCATGATTATAGAATCACTGAGCTAGATCTTACCCTCTTCATAAGAGCAAGGTTTGGTCGCAATTTGACACGACATTGTGCCTACAAACTTTGCACTTAAATATCGAGCCATCTGTTTCCGGGTTAGGCTTAGAATTTGCCAATAAGTTTCGGTGGCAAATCTACAACAAATGGGAACCAAATTTTGCTCCAAACATGGTCTTGGCACCAAAATAACCACCTTTTTCTTACAAAGTACGATTACAAACACTGATCAAAATTTGAAAGGTTGAAGTAAAGTGTGGTTTAGAATTAATATTACACGTAATACTTTTATTATTTCAACAGCTGAATAAAAAATAAAAGATATACAAGTAAATGCACAAAGTATTTGCAAAAAGTAGATAGTATATGAAATTAATTTTTATTAAAATATTTAACTCGGAATAATCTTTAATTTAAACGTTTTTTAAAAGTTTTACTTGTTCCATTCGTGGTATCAATTATTATTGTATTTTCTTTTTCTCCTTAAGATGCAAACTTTCTGCAATCTTTGGTACTATTTCTGTGAATATAACTGTTCCCACAAAGACTAGCAGCGTACCGATCCAGTGGTGGATTGTAAAAGGATTTTGAAAGTATAATATGGAGAATAGTAATGATAAAAATTTCCTTAATGTTATTACTAAAGTCACTGTAAGAGATGTGCATTCTGCTGTTAATGTATAAACAGAACTAATGCACACGTATCTAAATTAATTATTAAGGTTATATAGCATATGGTAAATTCAATTTTTCAATCTGTCTGTACTGACTAAATAGTATTTGCATATTTGTAAAAGGATACTGCGTAAGAATGTTTCCTATAAGATATAGAATTAATTTTGGCACATGTATATTTATCATTGATATTTCCAATGGCTCTGAAGTAACTGCATAGGTAAAATGTTCCCAAATATTAGGTGCTAATAGTAAAAAGAATGGTAAGGGCAATAAATGCTGAAAAGATAATAATTGTTAGATATTCTCTGCATATTTGACAGAAGAGTGATAATGCGAATTTGGCATACCGTATAATATAATGCCTCCCTTGGATTTTTTCCATACTTTTTATGCAACTCTTCTTGATAAATACCCATTCTAGCAGAAACAAGTAACGCAACGGTCATTAGTGATATTCCCAATATCCACCAAAAGAGATCTTCCAATGGAGTTGTCTGTACTTGTTCAACATTTTTAGCTTGCAATGATTTGATTTGTTTACCACTAACAATTGTACAAACTGCGATACCAAGAGTAATCATAAACACTGATAAATATTTGCTAAATATATACCTTTTCTTCAATACAATAACACCCATAATCATATTTGCTATCAGAGAACCCTAAGAAAATATGAAATAATAATTAGATTTAAATATCTTATAATTAAATATCAGATTATTTTGACTTTTTGTACTCACAGCTCTGAATATCATATGTAGAGTCATAGGTATATTGAAGTCAAATGCATAATTGTTACAAACATTTGTGATAAAAAACATTGTCACCAATACAAGGTAGTCCTTTACTCCTATATGGGGTTTTACGTTTCCACATTTTGAAGTGAATAAAAATCCCTCTATAGATATAAAAAGGAATTGTGCAAATGTGATAAGATTTCCACAACCAGGATCATCTCTAGAAAACGGTAATACTATTACTTTTGTCGTTAATAATATGTAAGTATCTTTCAATTAAATGTAATTTTCACATATTACTAAGAAAAAATTTGTTATGTATATATACGTCTAATTAAATATTATATACTTACTTCACAAGAAGTTCCAAAAACACGACATTACTGCAACAACCTAGGAAAACGCACAAAACTGCAATAGTTGCACGCATACTTTATTAAGTATGTATCGAAAACTTAACCTAGAAACAGTTAGATGGTAGCACGCTACCTTTTCTAATTTTGCTACTTTTAATCAACACTATCTAATATACGTTTGTTAACTAGTCAGCAACTTCTGAAGAACTCGCAACGCATGATAATATAATGTATCACATAAATGTCACATGACTTCTTCCATTGGCAGATAGAATAAAGGCTACTGTATGTTCTTTGCATGACACGCTATACTCTATCACGCACTACCACGGTATAAGCAACCTTACTAATACTATCTTATGTAAGATAAAATTTACGTAACTCTCAAGTATACAATGACGATATACATTTTACGTCATTAATTCAACACATGTATTAAAAATTACTTCTAAATAAAATGTCGTTGTATAATCAATGTTTACTTTATTTAATATAAAATGGTGACTTTTTAAGGCCTGGGTTAGGAAAAACCATTTTGTCAAAGGAAAAAGATACATAATTGTCAAGTTGAAGAAGACTTATGCTTTAACAATAATAGTTATATAATTCTATACTTATGGAATATGTAAAATATAAATTCGAGAAATCGCTATCGAGAAAGTAAAAACGCCTCACAATCGTGTCAAAAGATATTTTTTATAATAGTTTATAATAATTATAAATAATTTTTGCAATTTAATTGTTTTAAAATAATGTCCAAACTATACAGAGTGGGGCACTATAAACAGGTCACTTGAATAACTTGCTTGCTTTTGAAGATAGAAGAAAATGCATCAGACCAAACTTACTTGATATCGAGGCACTCGTGATCTGATGTCATTAATTTTTTTATAGGTGGAGAGGTCAAGGAGATATGAAGGTCAACTCTTTTTTTTTTTAAATGGAACGGTATGGTTTTTCATTTACATTCTGATAGTGTGTTTCAAGACGAATACAATGACCTATTATGAAGGTCATTCAAGGTCACGCAAGGTCAACTGCAATAGAATATAAAGTGTCTGAAAGCACTCTGTCTCTGAAGAAACGTCTTTAAAATATCTTTTTCAGACGTTTAAACGACGTTTCCGAAGAGAAGTCTTTAAGACGTCTTTTCGGGACGTAAGACATTCAGGCCTAAAGTAGCCGTAAAAAACATGTCTTTAAGACGTCTTTTTTACAGCTGTTTTAGGTCTGAACGTCTTACGTCCCGAAAAGATGTCCCTTCGGAGACGTCGCTTGAACGTTTGGAAAAGATGTCTCTTCGGAGACGTCTTTTGAACGTCTGAAAAAGACGTCTTGAAACTCTTCTTTTCGAGACGCTGTTTGAACATTTGATATAAGACGTCTTAAAGATGCAGATTTCACATGGATGTTCTAGAGTGACTATGTATTTTACCGATTATTGCGATTTTGAAAAAATTAAAAACCGATTTTTATTCTCCGATGAAAACCGATATTTAAAAAAAATAAAAACCGATTTTTATCGACGTTTCCTGCGCGAAAAACTAAACTAACCTTGAAATAGTTACGCTTTATTGATTCTATAAGTCTGTTAGGCATTGATAAAGCTTGAACATGTCACAGGAAAAATTTTAAAATGAGATCAATTTACTTAGTATTTTTACCTGATCAAAGACGCCAAGAAGACGGTCTGTGATCAGTTAAAAAAAAGACGTCTTTGATCAGGTAAAAAAAAGACGTCTTTGATCAGGTAAAAAAAAAGACGTCTTAGAGACGTCTTAAAGATGTACCGTTTTGTAACAAAAGCCGTTCAGGAGACGTTCGCAAGCCCTTCGAGAGTCGTTCCAGACGTTTTCAAGACGTCTGAATGTCTTGCCGGAGACGTCTCTCAGGGGTCCCACATATTTGCTCGCATTTATTTAACGGTTCATATTAGAGGATTTTTCTAAACGTAGATCTTTTTATAAGACCATGACCCTTGAGAAAGTAGAACCCAGAAATTTTTAAGGTTCAAAAAAAAATATATGGAAAGAAATATATTTTTCGCGAATGTTTATTGATAAAAGATAATAAAACCAGACTTTAATATGCAAATTTCAGAAAAATTTTTAAATTTTTGTCCAACGTTTTTCTCCATTTTCTTCGAAAATCGTTTGTTTTAGGAACAAAAGTAATGAGACATAAAAGACGCAGCCTGTTTAGATCTACAGGTTTTGTCTAACTTATTTTTCGACGCGGTAAATAGTTTAGAAGATATTCAAGTGTTAGGGCGAGGAAAAATAACTGATTGTGAGAGGGATTTAGGTAGATTTAGATGTAGATTTAGAAGATCTCTACTTGACGAAAACTATTATACAGGGTGGTCCGTTTAAATAAGAACACCTAAATATTTGTTACGTAATGTGCATGGTGTCAAAGGACCAAACATTTGGCACGAATATTTTTTTCCGAGGGTCATTTTTTCGGAGTTGTCAAGGTCATCGGTGTTTTTTGGTACATAACTACATTTTTTTTTTATTGCATCGTGTAACTGATGGAAAAATACATTCAGATATGTATAATAACATGACCTTGAAATGACCGTGATCCCCGAAAATTAAAATTTTACCTACAACTGATGTCTAGTGAGATCGTAGGCTTCGACCAAGACTCTACATCAAGAGTGTGAATGTAAATAAACATGTTTACGACGTGCTGTTTCAGGGCTCGCTCTAAGGGGGGGCAACCCGGGCATTAGCCGGGGCGCCATTTTGGCTGTAAGTGTGAGAAAAATATCGATGTTTTAAATACCCAATTAATAGAAAATTTGTGCGTAGCGTATTTACATTGTTGTGACGGTCCCAGAATGTGTCACATACTTTATGCGTTTGTTGCGTATGAGTTGCGCTCTCTCTGATGCGTGCGCAGCAGAAGCGGGCCGCTCCCGCGCGAGTTTCGATAATCCTTTATTTCACATGATTCTATTCTGTTTTTTTCCTTCTTCTGATTTACCACACGTCTTTTGTCCGTGCAGTGCACGACATCACATCTCTTATATTGAACTATTCAATTTACATGTGTCATCTCTATAATTGGTATTATTTATGTCCAAAAAAATGCTACTAAAACACTGTAAAAATTTAGAATGTACTTTAACTGATGGTGATTCTGTTGACATAAATGGAGTAGAATTAGCAGAGGAAATTTCAGCAGTACTTGCGCTTTTGGGCAAAAAGGAAAGCCTAAGAAATGTACTGAGCTTAATTACAAAGTTAAATTTTGCCCCAAACGTTACTATTGCTTTAAGAATATTGCTAACGATACCAATAACTGTAGCAAGTGGCGAAAGGAGTTTTTCTAAGTTAAAATTAATTAAGAACTTTTTACGTATGACTACTATACAAAATCGTCTTAATGGTTAGGCCATTTTAGCAGTTGAGCATGAAATTGCTGATCAAATAAATTTAACAGGTATAATAAAAAAGTGTGCAGAACTGAAAGTAAGAAAAATAAGTTTTTTGTGATTTTAGCCTAGTTGATGTTAACTTTTTTTATTTTCAAAATAATGGCATGTCGATTGTTTGTGCAATAATACACATTTTGAATAGCATTTAAAAATATAAAAAAATAATATGGTTAACATTTGTGGCTAGGTACAGATATTACGTAATTAATTTCTACTGTTTTGTACAACTTAATTATCAATGTTATGTTATGTTATATGTTTCTTTCTAAATATATGCTTTTATTAAAATTTAAATGAAATGATTTGATTTTTATTAAAAATAAAAAATATGTACCTTTATTTAAAGAATATATATAAATTCTTAAGGGGCGACAATTTGTCAGGCGACAATCTGGCTGTTTGAAATGAATTACTCAATGCAAGAGAAAGTTGATATGGTCTTCATTTACGGTAAAGCTGATCATTGTTTAAGGCAAGCAGTTAGAATGTATAAAGATAAATTTCCAGACCGCAATTGTCCATCACTTTCTACTTGTAAAAAGTTGATCAGTCATTTTCGTGAAACTGGTACTGTTGTCAAAAAGCGCGTAAGAGTCAGAACTGTTACCAACGAAAGAAACAAAATAATTATTGTCGATAAAGTTAACGAAACTCCACAAGCGAGTTTAAGACAACTCGAGCGTGAAACTGGCATTTCTAAAACAAGCATAATACGGATATTGAAAGAAGAAAAATTTCATCCCTATCATTTATCGTTACATCGGGACCTTCACGGAACAGATTTTGTAAATTGTATGAATTTTTCTCGGTGGGGTTTGCAGCAATACGAAAATGACGAATCATTTTTTAAAAGAGTACTATTTACTGATGAAGCGTCTTTCACCAACCATGGACAGCTAAATCTAAGAAACATGCATTATTGGTCAACTAACAATCCACACTGGCTAAGGTTAGTGGATAAACAAAGACCGTGAAGTGTAAATATCTGGTGTGGAATATTAAATAATCAAATAATTGGTCCTTATTTCATAAACGGTACTTTAAATGGAGAAAAGCATGCAACATTCTTGCAAAATGAGCTACAAATGCTTGTACATGATGTACCACTAGATATCCGTTTAAGAATGTGGTATCAGCATGACGGTTGTCCGGCTCATTCTACACGCCTTGTTAAACAAATTTTCGATTTAAAATTTCCAAATCGATGGATTTGTCGTACCGGAGTTTGGGATGGCCACCGCGTTCACCAGACCTCACACCAATGGACTTTTTTTTCTGGGGAAAATTGAAACAAACAGTTTATAATGAACGACCAACTACACCAGAGGATATGAAGAACCGATTAGTTAGAGCTTGTGCTGATATTAATTCCGAAACAATTGAAAGATCTGTACGTCATTGCACGTTTCAGAAAATGTATCAACGTAGAAGGACACCATTTTGAACATCTCTGATGATAACTTAAGAGAACGTGAGTGTTGTTTTAACAGTTAACACATACACACATCTGTTGATCGATATTCTTAGTGTGATAAAAAATATTTTCTTCGCATTCGTAGGTTCAGGAGTCGTGGCCGAAGATATTCGACATCAGTTCTAGGTATAACTTTAATTTTCGAGGATCAAGGTCATGTTATTATACATATCTGAATGTATTTTTCCATCAGTTACACGATGCAATAAAAAAAAATGTAGTTATGTACCAAAAAAACATCGATGACCTTGACAACTCCGAAAAAAATGACCCTCGGAAAAAAATATTCGTGCCCAATATTTGGTCCATTGACACCATGCACATTACGTAACAAATAATTTTTGCATCACAATAACCTGAAGAGATATTTAGGTGTTCTTAAACGGACCACCCTGTATTACCTGTATAATGATGTCAGCTGTTCGTTCGATGTGACACTCTTCACGTCGCGTTTGACACTGTCGCTTCTTTCCCAACAACTACAGTTGCCCATTTTTTTTACCTGAGCCGCTAAAGAAACCGTTGGCCATTGTGCCGTTCGTAATTTCCACTTAGGTCCTTATTATTTGCGTAATCTGAAATCCTACAATGTCGGCAACTACATAACGATCGTGGTCTAACACTTTTGTAATAATATATGGACCTTTAAATTTTGGAATTAGTATCTTGTTCCTTCCTATTGATGTATCTATGTTTCTGATCATTACGTAATCACCAACATTGTACACATTTGCGCATTTTCGCTTTTCACTATAATTTTCCTCGTTCATCACTTGACTTTTTATTATGTTACTGGCAGCATTTTCCCTTAATTTTTGTAAGCCTCTTTCATTATCTTCATTAATTACAAGTTTAATACAATCGTTTATTTCTCTATTTTGATCGACACCAAGTAGCAGTTTGCTTGCAGTTTCACCTGTAGTTTTCGATGTAGTGTTATTTAGCGCGAACTCTGCGCGATATAAAACTTGATCCCATTTATTGGGTGTTTCGCTTATTTTCGCAAGCATTGGCGTGATTGGCACGTGCCAACAGCTATACGTATGTGTTCAATATTTTTATGCGTCCTGAAGTTATACAGGGTGTCCCAAAATTCATACAGCACCCGGAAATTGGGGGGTTCCTGGGGTGATTTGAAGCCACATTTTCCTTTGCAAAAATGTCCGCCGGAGCTTCGTTTAGAAGTTATTAACGAAAAACACTGACCAATCAGAGCGCGACCTACACGCGTATTGGCAAAGATGGTACGGCGCGCCAGGCGGATACCCTCGCTGGAGCGTTAGTGGTCCGCCGCGAAGAAGAAGTGAACAAGTGAAGGAGTAGAAATTTTGGAGTACGTATTGTAAAAACTCATTTATTTAGCCGTTAATCCACTTGCTGCTTGGAAGAGTGGGTCACTGGGCCACTCAGTGACGAACTACACAGCTGGCCTTAGGTATACGACAGTGCCGAACGGTACGGGACGTACGGTTAGGTCAACGAACCGCACACCTAGTGGTGAATAGTAGGTACACGACAATCTAGGGCCTAAGGGATACGCGGTGAAGTCAAAGATCCGGACCTTCACTTTCACTGTTCAAACGATAAATACATCGTATGATTCTTTCATAGAGATGCCATGAAATTTTTCCACACCCGTGATCACTGTTCACACTTGTCACCACATAGCTATGCACTAATAACAATTCCAATATCACTTGTATCACAGCATAAATCACAATAATGAGGTAATGAAATCAGTAGACGGCGATTAATAAAAACAGAAGTCAAATTGTATAACTTCTTTTGCCGGACTCAGCCAGACTTTGTTCTTTGATAGTTTTGAAGAATACTTATTTCACAGTAATGATACCAAGTATCGCTTGCCCGTTTTTGCCGGTTAGCCATTTATATCATTTTTTAGAAAGGACATGGAGTATGCCACGAAAACTGATGTTTGAGACCTGGTTTTTTATTATATATAGTTTATTTGGTATAGTTTACTTAAATCACCTTAAAAAAGATGAGTGATTGACGTATGACGAAGGACTCGTTGTAATATTATCAACAGTTTCTCGCCTAACATCTCTGAAACGAGCCGCCCGAAACGCTCGGGCCACCCGACGTGCTAATGTATCATGCACCCGACTCGAGCCCGCCCGACTGTCTGCGGCCCGACCCGAACTCGAACATCGGGCGGCCCGCACATTCCTAACCCTGACAGGACTGCGGTGACGTATCTAGCTACGAATGCGCGACCGATTGGATCAGAGGGGAAGAGGCAGGCCTTGTTTCACATACATTTTAGGCTGAAATCAAAATATTGGCTACAGCGGCCACACATACCATGTAGCGTGTAACATTGTCGTCAAAATATTGGGACTACGGACGTGGCTGAGGTAGGGACAGGCAGACCTAACGATAGACTCGATTTGTTTATACATAGTGAAATAATCATTCGACATCCACAAATCGGCGAAGTAAAAAAATATCTCGCACATTGCGGAGCACACCTCACGAGAGACCGAGAAGCTCGAGAGGCCTCGGTAGCTGAGAAGTGTAAAATAATGCAGGTTGGGTATAACGGTGTGAGACCAGGGGACCACTACTAATCCAATGACAGAACTTCTTTATTTCGTATTATTTTTTAATGGAAAGTTCACCAACGTATTCGTGGTATTTTTCTAATGAAAACGACACCAAACATGATATAATTCCGACGATATGCACTTGTGTAATGAACGACAAAAGTTTCGGGTGAAAGGAAGAACAGCGTACGGAAAAGCCTTTGGATTGTGCCGGCGCGCCTCGATTCTCCGCGTCTCTTTCCTAGATGCTGTTGTTGTTTGCGTCCACAACTTCATCGTTCGTTATACAAGTAAATATAATCCCAATTATATCATAGAGTAAATGTATCTATTGCTCTGAGTATAAGTAAAAAAAATATTTTGCCCTGAATAAATTTGTACTACGAGAATATATTCTCATTGAATTGTGTTGTAACCGTTCGGTTTTCTTGTTGTTTGCGTCCGGACGCTACGTTCGGGTCGACTATATAACGTAGGGTTATTTATCGCGCGTGTATGATGATTTTAGCCGCGATCAAGACAGGTGCAAACAAAGTCTCGCTAGCGTAGGGGTCGGTTAGTAATCACGAGATATTGGTTCGTGCCTCTAGGCACTGGATAGCGGAGAAGTTTGGATCGTTTAAGGAGTGATCAAGTAGCAGTATCTGGTAGAATACGATATATTCTGTATAGTGTTGAATTGGCAATGGTACAACACTGTTCACATAAGACGTGATTCGCAACGGATGAACGGATAATGGAAATTCTGTTATCGGTGGAATATATATAATATTTCTAAACAAACGTGCGTGTTCGAAGCGAAATATCGTATGATACGCAGAAGAACAATGATACTAATTCGATTGTAATATATCGTCGACAACAATACCATTCCACCAGGGACGAAGAAGAAATCACCGACACCTGTTGTTCGTGTCGCGATACAAGGACGTGACGCTGGTATGCGTAGCCTCGTCGTATAAAACACACGGCGAAGGACGACTTCGGTGTTTGTGACGAAAGAAACTGTTGTAACAGCACGCAAATTGGGTGAACGAATTGAAATGTCGAAATATTTGAAAAAGCTATTTGCTCCTGCGATAAATAGCGAAAGAAAAACATCGAGATATTGACGAGCTATTTGCTCCTACGGCAAATAGCGAATAAAATAACGAATTTTGAAAGACCACGCTGGAACCAGTGCCAAAACACCGTGTAATTCGACTCACCACAATTACACCGGCGAGTGTATGCATCCGACTCCGATTCCCGAACGCGAACGATTGAGGACCGGTAGTAGCACTCACGCAATCGGCCGAACTTCGGAAAAATTGCGTGGGTGACGACCCGTACTAGACCTCGACTACCCGGCGACACCTTAAGAGACCAAACCTCGACACATACAGTGGATTTGGAGAGTTCTCCGGTGTTCGGGCAGATAGTCTCGATCGTACTTAAACCGATCGTTTTATCGCGACGCGACCACGACGTAGAAACAGACGGCTGTTCTGACCGGCGTACACGGGGGGGGGGGGGGGGGGGGGGGGGGGGCGGGGGGGGGAGACAGACGCTGTCTACTCGTATCCCACAGACTCATCAGGAAACATCTTCGGTTACGGCAGCAACGTATAAACGTGAACCAAGCGACCCCTCTGATATCCAGACGAATGTGCGAGGGTATTTTAACTCGCCTATGCGAGCAAGACGACGACGCGACCAACGGCGTAGAACAAACGAACGATCCCACCAGCGTACTGGGGGGAGTGCGAACGCTGCCCACTCGTCAGAATCTCGCAAACACGTGTGGAAACACCTTCAGATACGGCAGCCACTTTAAGTGACCGAGCGACACCTCCGATATCCACACCTGACTGCGTCGAAACACGATAACTGACTCTAATGTATGTGGTGAGTGGTCGGATCGATGAGATTTTGTACTTGTACAAAAAATTACTCAAAATGGAGTAGTAAATGTGACTCTACGCGGAACAGCCCGGGAGAATCGTTCGGAGTGTTCCGATTCTTGGCTGTGCCGTAACGCGGTTTGCGCTGCCGACTCCTCTGTTTGAGGCGCGTAGATCGCGAGGATAATTTGGACGGTTTGCCAAATTATCAGGTCGGTTTGACCTCTCTACCGTCTCTACCGTTTCTCGCCGACCGGACCACTCGCGACGTCTCACCTGGACCGATTCCAAACGTAGAGTGAAGCTCCGTCGGCTCGCATCGACCTCCTTCGATGCGGATCGAGCGGGGACCGATGCGCACGCATGTCCACGGCGTGGGGGAATCTCGCAATCCTTCTCTATGACAAGGAACGCCAACACGCAACGATGACCGTGGCGGGGTCGCGCCGGCAGGCAGCTCGAGAATTTGTAAATACAAATTCGTTCGTAAGAAACATATGTAACGGTACGGTTACAGCCTGTCATAAAATTTATGAGCGTCAGCGGTCGAACGCTACAACACCTTCTATGTACCTCCATATCCGTTGTCCGTACCATACCCTTACCAGTTAGTTATTGTAATAGGAGTTATTTGCAATGTTCGACGTTATACTGTCATCACGTACCGTTCTGTTGGGAAAGTGACAGTGGCGCTCGTAGTGAGAAATGCCGGAATGTTGAGATGCAGTTTCAGGAGGGTGGAACTGCTGTTTCAGGAGGCCTCAGAATTCGTGTATAAACAAATGGGCAATCAACTAGTAATGCATACCACAATCTTTGTAACTATTGTTTCTAGGGCGCTAAAGAGCGATTTTTTCGAATCGAACGCTAAAACTCACGATATTTAAGAAAATCTGTCGATGGCGGCACACTTGCCCCGAAAGACGAGAAGCAGAATATTACAAATAACTCCACAATAGTGTACAAATTGGAATTTTGGGCTCTTTAGCGCCCTAGATTAGACTTTTAGGAATCATAATTGACCGCTTACGAACTGCTTATTGTGATATTGAAGCGTCATTTTGGGGCTCCGTGAACCCTTGCATTTGTGTATACGTATATGCGGATCTATGAATGTGAGTGCGTGGGAGTATGGGTGCGCACCTCCCCCCCCCCTTAAATTGTCGTATACCAACTATTCACCACTAGCTGTGCGGTTCGCTGACCTGACCGTACGTCCCTTACCGTTCGGCACTGTCGTATACCTGAGGCCAGCGGTGTAGTTTGTCACTGAGTGGGCCAGTGACACATTTCCAAGCAGTAAGTGTATTTACGGCTAAATAAGTGAGTTTTTACAATAAATAATTCAAAATTTCTACTCCTTCACTTGTTCACTTCTTCTTCGCGGCGAACTACTAACGCTCCAGCGAGGGTATCCGCCTGGCGCGCCGTACCATCTTTGCCAACACGCATGTAGGTCGCGCTCTGATTGGTCAGTGGTTTTTGTTAATAACTCCTAAACGAAGCTCCGGCGGACATTTTTGCAAAGGAAAATGTTGCTTCAAATCACCCCAGGAACCCCGCAATTTCCGGGTGCTGTATGAATTTTGGGACACCCTGTATAATTCTGTCAACGTGAATGCTGTACCGCGATCGCTTATCAGCCGTTTAGGCTTGCTATATGCTCTGAAATAGTCCTGAATGCGCTTGATTGTTTCGCTAGATTTAGTCGATTTACATGCATAGAGTTTTATAAATTTGGTGAATGCATCTATAATTACTAGTATGTGCTTATATCCTCTGTTTGTTTTTTCTAATAGCCCTAAATGGTCTACATGAATAGTGTGAAACGGTACATTTTCTTTGTTAATATTATGTAAGAATCCTTCCTTTCTGCCACTTAAGGGAGAGAATTCAACTCCCTTTAGGTAATTCGATTATTCACGGATTTTTTCTCGCATTCTAGGAAACCAGTATGTTTTGACTAGGTTATCAAATACTTTTTGTACTCCGACGTGTCCCATGTCATCATGGC
>CM052212.1:20765363-20797796 GCA_028454225.1 Lasioglossum leucozonium
TCATGGATCCTTGCAACCTCGTGTACGTATACAGTGTCACGGGAATTATTCGCGACAGAAAAATATGAACTAGTTAACGCTGCTCCGGAGTACCGTTGATCAGGTGAAACGAAAAATTACGGAACTACCGAAGTAACTGGTCGTATCGCGAACCGCAGTACGAGGATACGCAGTCAGGAAGTATGTATCAAGAAGATGTGCTTGTTGATTTTTTATTGCGCTCCAAGACTTTTATACATGTTTCTTATCAAGGTGTTATTACCAGGCGGCTCTGAACAAAGGGGTGTCTTTGCGTGAATGTGAATTTGCGTTTGATAATACGGACCTCCCTGGTCGCGGTGTTATGTGCGGACTCTGGCTATTAGGTTGTCGATAAGATATGCTTCACAACAGGGATCTAGTGTTGTGTGAGCATGCACTACATTAACAGCGAATCAGTCTACACCCTCAATGCAGTATCAAATAATGTAGAATATATAATGTCTAATGCACAATCATACAATGTATGGACACAATGAAGAAACTACCAGGAGTATTGATACAACATATGTACTACTAAGTACAATATTATGAAATTTTCAAATTTATTTCTTCTATTTCTGCTCTTGTACATGTATGACCCTGAAGACCATAGTATACTACATTTAATAAAATGAAGGTTACCTTTTTTTCTAGAAAAATATTAAAAATACAAGAAAAGTAAGATACGCTATCTTGTACATATATTCACCTCTTCGGTTTTTTCTAATGTTGTCCGTTTACAAAAAAACGCTGATACAAATTATCGCGAACACCCTGTATACATTAAATCAACTCCGTTTGTGACTCTTGACCCTTCTGGAGATATGTATTGGAACAGACAGCCGATTCAAGAAAATTGAGAGCTTACTCAAAATTGAGGAAAAGTAAGGCTCTTTTGACGATTCAGCTAGTTGCAGAAGTTCCAAGAATCCAAATCTAATCAGAAATATATAGTATAGGTCGCTATAGTTTAGGTCGATTTTTGTCCTATACATACAAAGGACATGAATCCTCCTATTAATTGGATGTTTTCAAGCGAACTAAACGCAGTATAAATGTATCGCGACGCGAGTAACCAAAGGCCTTGTCAAGCAGTTCTACAAGACAGTGCCTACACCGCGTCAATGATCCCCCCCGTATTTCTCGGTGCGTTAAAACTGGGAGTGTTAAGGTCGGATCTCCTAAGCGATAAATCAGGTGCACAGTAAATGCTTGGTATTAAGTTTTAAAATATATTAGCCGGTGAAAAAGTCCGCTATTTTCGAGGAATTTACTACACACGGCTGGGGGATCGATATTAACCACAAGAAAGTGGTCTCAAGGTGTACCGAGTACGGGGATGGTCGCTCACCTAGCAAAACTACCTGTTTTTTTTGTTAAGGGAGAGGAACTCGGGATGCAGTAACAAACCGAGGGAAGTGCGGGACTCGGCACGATCGGAAGATGATCGTCCCCTACACGCTAAACCTCCTCTCCCAGGATCCTTCTGACCCTTTTCCTGCCTTGCTGCGCTGAAGCTGATGGCGATCGGGGTCCCGCTTTCCACATTTCTCCCGATCGTATATTCTTCAGCTATATACACGCCTGTTCTTGCCTGTTCACCTAGCAAACCTACCTGTGTCCTGAATCGTATCTAAACGTTTATGACATGCTAATAATCGTGTATTGTCTTGAAAGCCAGAACCTGCAAGCGCACATGTTCACAACTTCCAGAAGCCTGACTTCAATGCTAATCAAGATCCAATTGCTCTCTATTGAAACTAAAAAATTCTCTAAATGTTTTTCTATCAATCAGTAAAGAGTTTCCTATTAATATGTTGCAATCATTCTTTTCCTTTCGATTTTTATATATATTTTTTATTTGTGCTCATCGTTTTTTCATCATGTACGGCGTCCACCGACGATCGGAGTCGCCTCGGGATCGGGACCGCTCAGTAATGAGTGTACGAGGATGAGCAAGGAGAGTGACTTGTTTTACAAGTGTTTCTTATGAACTAGGTTGTCAAAGCTCCCAAAAATACTTTTATTTGGCCAATGGAAAAATGGCGCGTATTTAATTGTTACTTACTTCCTAAGTTATACTACGTTATGCTACTTAAATGCTATTCTTAAATGCTATTCTTATAGATAGGGTCTTATGAGCTAGACTTATTTACAAGGTGTTATATGAGGAGGGGTATATACAGGGGGTGGTTTAAATATATTGTTGCGTAATTCGGAGGCACTCCGCGTAGACGGGCGCGTCACACGTCGCGGCATCGCGCTCTCCCGTTTATTGAATATAATACACAACTAAACTATGCAACAGATATCAATAACCGAAGCTATAGCGGCGTTTTCTAACGATCTTGTCCGTATGACAGTTCGATCGTAACTCTCAACTGTCGGCTCGTCAACAGCTTTCGTGACAACCCCTCTGGCACTCTTTTATTTCCTTAAGGGTTGTCCACCGCGGGCAATACTTCATTACGTTGACTTTACAGTGACCAGCCGCCGTAACAATATGTACAAAATTTACAGTATTTACAGTATTGATACATTTGTTGAACGCTTGTTTGTGACGTTTGTTTCGTCGTGTGTTTTGTTTTTATTTTATATCCTCTATAGTTACTATACCGGATTGATGTAATAATATGCGTGGGACTGCTTTTGGGGTAAACCATCAGTATTTTTTGTCTTTGAATGGAGTGTTGTTTTTTGTCTTTGTCTGAGATTTGTTGGCAGTATCTTTTTGTGTGTTGTGTGTTTGGGATGCTTAATGGTGTCTATGTGATGACTTTTGTGTTACTTGTCCTTTTGATGTGGTAGATTAGATGGATGTTGTTGGTGTCTGAGATGAAACCATTTTTTCTTAGTATCCTGTGTTTAATGAATTTAGAATGTATTGTGGTTGTGAGTGTCGTTTTTCTATTAACTTTTGTGTGTGGTCTGTTAGGGGTGACTTTACGAAGAAGTTTCTACATAATTTCAGTATGTAGTTGTATATTCTTATAATGTCAGCTTTGTTTAATAGTGTACTGTTTTTTTAGCTTTTTATATAGTTCGATTCTAGTGTTTTGTGCATGTTTAGACATGCTCTGAGGCATTGTCTTTCGAATATTCTTAAGTTTCCATTTTATAGTTTAGGATGTTATACCATATTGGGCAGGCGTATAATATTATTGGGCGGATTAGTAGGAGATAGCAGAGTAGTTTAATTCTTTAGCATGTGAGATGGGTGTCCAGGATTAGTCCTAGGTATTTTACTGTGTTTTTGTGTGGTATGAGTGTGGGAGAGATGCTGTGTTCTTTTAATTGGAACTTTTTCTTTTGCTTGTGTCAGTGACAACTCTTTTTAGTTTTGGTCGAAATAGAATCGTTTCACATTTGTCTGTGTTTATTTTTAATTTGTATTTGTGAAATGTGTTAATTTTTTCGAAAAGGGTTTGGAGGCTGTTTTGTATTGTTGAGGAGTTTCTGTGTGTACTGTATATGATTAAGTCGTCGGCGAAGGCTATTGCGTTTAGAGTGTTGTCTGTGTTAAGTGTAAATAGTTTTAGGAGTGAGGCTGTGTAGATGTTGAATAGTAATGGTGAAGTTACTGTGCCTTGTTGTCGGCCGTTTGTTACTGTGAATGGTTTTTGTGAATGTTTTTCCTTCATGAGGTATAAATTGTCTATTGTACGTCATACTCCATATGATTTTTGTTAGGTAATGGGGAAGTTGTATTTGGACAGCTTGTATAATAGACCATCTAGCCATACCGTATGTCTGTTAAGCAAGCTCCTACGCATTTGTTTTTGTTTAATGCTTCGTATGTGTTTGAGGTGAATTTGATTATGGCATGTAAAGTTGATGTGTGGTTGCGGAATCCATATTGGTAAGGTGATAGGATCTTTTGTTTGTTGGAGTGTGCTAGGATGGATTTGTGCAGGATTTTTTCGAAAAGTTTGCTGATGTTTGGGAGGAGGCTGATTGGTCTGTAGTCGGTTGTGTTATATCCGTTTTTATTTTTCTTTTCGAGTAACTGTTGTTGAGTGCGTTGTTGAAAAGGATAGTGTGGAGGAATATGTATTTTGCCTGGGAGTTTTTTTAGTATTGTGTTTGGGATGTTATCAAAGCTGGAGGATTTCTTGTTGTTTAGGATTCTCAGTAATAGTGTAAGATCGGCTTATGATGTAAAGTAGTTTCTGTGTATATTTCGTGATGGGTTGTATGCGGGTGAGGTAGGTGTGAAGTTGGTGAGCGTTTTATGGTTAGAGGTCTCTTGGGTGAAGTTGTTTTTTTAATGTAGCGGTGTGTGCTTGTATAATGCGTTCTAGGTGGGAGTTACCCATTTCGTTGTTTTGGCTATGAGTGATTTCAAAGTGTGCTCCAATTATATTTAATTTGTCTGTCGTGTTTGATATGTGTATGTTGCCGTATTTGGTTGTTTTGTATTTTGTTATGTCTATTTCGGCTGTGTTGATGATTTGTCTGTTGTTTTTGTTAGTGTTTCGATTGCTAATGGGGGTTTTTTTCTAAGTATATTCTTTATTTGTGTGAACGGGTTCTGGTGACCTTTTGTTGAAATTTGTTTTATTTTTCTTTCCCAGTAGGTGGAGCAAGATTTTCTGAATTCTTTGTCTATTTCAGTTTTTATGTCTTTTAGTAGTTTTGTTAACGTTGGTAGGGAATTGGTGGTGAGGGGATTGTGGGAGGTTTTTATCTTGTGTATTTGTGAGATTATATATTTTTTGCTACATTGGAGTTTTCTGATTTTTTCGTTAATGCATCTTTCTGAGAAATTGGGAGTTTTGTGTGAGGGGATTGTTTTTTCTATTGTTTCGTTGAGTGCGTCTTCTAATTTGTCCAGTCCTGCGTAAATTTCGTCGTTTTTTAGATTTCTGTTGTGGTCTATTTTTAAGCCTTTAATATTTGTGGATGCTATTCTTTTAAATTTTTGCCAATTTGCTGCCGAGAAGTTAGGTCTGTTGGTTATTGAGTTTTTTTCCATGTGAGTTACGTTATCTATGTGGATTGAGAATTTGAGGGCATTGTGGTCGCTGTTGTCGAAAGGGATTGTTTTGATATTGTTGTTTGTTAGGTTGGAGAATTGGATTCTAGCGTCGTGTAGGCAGAGGTCGATATAGGAGTTGGCCTTTGGGTAGAATGGGAGGTCAGTGCTGCGGAGTTGCGTGTTGTATTTTATGACATTTGAGTTTAGCCAATTTTTTAGGAGTACGCCCCTGGGGTGGTTGCTTGCGTTTTTCCAGTCTACGTGTCGTGCGTTCAAGTCTCCGGCTAGTATGTAATATGTTTTGTTTTGCTAGTTTTAATTCTGATATTATTTTCTCAAGATCCGGTATGAAATTTGGTTGGTTGTTACCTGGGGCATAAGCTGATATTATGTAGTCTTTCTTGTTTCGGGAGTGTGATTTTAATTATTGTTGTTTTGATTGCTGTGGTGTTTGTTAGCGAAGGGATCTGTACTAATTCGTGTTTGATTTGACGTTTAATTAGTAGTGTGTGTATAGTTTGGTTTTGTTTCTATGTCGAGGTTGTGTTTATTGAGTAGATGTAGGAGGCTTGCTCTCTTGTGTTAAGAAATTAGGGAATTTATGTTAAGAGCGATTATGTTGATTGTGGGACGTAGTTGCATTTGGTTATTGTTCGGCATTATTTGTTGGTAGTAAGAATGTCGGAATTAGTTGGTATAATGTGTGTATATTGTTTGAGTTGTTTTGTACTAGTTGGTTTAATGTGTTTAATTGTTTTTTTATGTCGAGTAGTATGTGTGTTATGTGGGGTTGTGGATTGGTGTGGGTTGGGGGTGAGAGGCTGAGGGCTGGCTGATTACTTGATTATGTGTGAGTACTGGTTGTTTGAGGTGTCGGGGTAGGGATGGATGAGGAGGTGGTTTTATTTGATGGGTGGGTTGCTGTGTGTGTTGATTTGTTCGTGGACGTGTTGGCGGTTATTTGGCTGTATGAAATTTGTGGGTTTATCATTTTTTTTAATTGTGTTAATCTTTTTAGTATTTGTTTCGTGTTGTTTGATTTGTTGAGATAGTATGTTCTGTTTATGGTTTTTTATGAATGGGCAGCCATTGTAAGAGGCTGGGTGGCCGTTGTTTCGACAGAGGGCGCATTTTAAGTTGTGTGTGTTTGTTTGTGTGGTTGTCAATTTTCATTCTCGTGGTTCGTGTGTCTCCGCGCATTTTACACATTTAAATGCTAGCTTGCAGTTAGCGGAAGAGTGACCTAATCTCTGGCATTTCCAGCATTGGGTAATTTCTTTTGAATTAATTTTTTCCCAGAGAATTGTTTGGTGGAAGCTTCTTTTAATTTGATGAACGTTGTTAATATTGCTGTCGGGTGTAAGGTGCGCGATGAAAATTGGTAATTTTCTGTTTTCTAGGGTAGATTTTTTGGTTGAAAATCTATTAATTTTAGTGAAATTAATATTGGCTATTTTTTGGTTATTCAGAGCTTTTAATATTGCGTTGTTGTCAAAGTCGCCGTCTAGGTTTTTGAGTAGGTTAGTTAGCGGTTTTCCGTATTTCGGGGTGAATGTATGGAATTGTGTTTTTTTGTTTTAGTATACTTAAAAAAATTTTGAAGCTTCGCGAAGGTCTACGTATTTAGAGTGTATGGTTCGTTTGCGAGAATTTTTTTGTTCTAAAATTACCTGTTATTTTTTTTTCCGCTGAATAGGATCTGGTTTATTATTTTTTGGCCTTGAATGATTATGGGGGGGCGGTTTTGGCTTCGTCCGTGCGTTGCAGGTAACGCTGACTGGACATCGGGTGGTGTGTTATCCTGGTCTCTTTGAAGGTTTGATACCTGGGGTGATTGACTCGTCTTTGATGGCTGGCTATGTCGGGCGGTCCCTTGGGTAGCGGTGCAATTTGTTTCTTTTCGTGTGTTGTCTTCTGGCGTCGGGGGTTTTTCCTTTTTGCCCGGTGTTTTGCCAGATGTTTTATTTGGTAACTCGTGCGAAGAATTTACTTCTATCGCGACTAATCTGGCTTTTAGCGTTGATATTTGTAATTTTTGCTTTTCGTTAATTTTCAGGAGCAGAGCGTTTTGTTTTTGTAACTCAGCTAGTGTTGTGTTGAGTGTTTGGTCGTTACCTCTTTTCGGGTTTGATTGGAGATCGCTGGTTGTCCTTGGCAGTTTATGTGTGCATTTTTGCGGTGTCGTTAATTTTTTTTTAGTATTTGTTTTTTTTGTAAAAGTGTATCTATATTCATGTTGCATAGAGTACCTTTTTTCTTCTTTTTTATCAAGGTCCTTATGGTCTCATCGAGATTGGGTTGGTCGATTGATTGGCTACCTGCGGCCGAGACTCATGGCTTTGGGTGGGTAATTTTTTGAATTTTTGACTATTTTTAGACTATTCCGCAGTGTCGAGTGTACACTCACTGCACTGTCACTATTGCTGGTTGTCACTTAGGTCGGCTTGGTCGGTTTGTTCTGCTCTGCGATGTTACCTGCTCGACGGTCACTGTGCGAATGACCCAACCGGGCTGTTGGAAACACAGTTAATATTTTCAGATGTTGTGCGCTGACGCAGTAGAATACTAATCAAGTTAATTCCACTGTTTAATTATTTCTGTGAAATGTTCAAGGTTTATCAGTGTCTAATAGGCTTACCGATGACATAAAACGTAACAATTTGAAGGTGAGAAAGGTTTTTTGCAGAAAAAACGTCGAAAAAATCGGTTTTCATTTTTTTTTAACGATCACGCACCTGGAGGAAACTATGAAAAAATTTATGAATGATACTTATAATAATATATCGGTACTGCAAAAAAGAATGGAGGTTTCAAACTAGAACCTCCATGTGAAATCTGCATTTTTTCGATTTTTTTGAGGTTTCTGATATTTTACAAGCAGGTTATTCAATTTAAAAATCTAAAACAAATTGCAAAGTATGTATTCGGATGCTTGACATGTCTCAGATTTTTTTTCAGAATTTTTTAACATCGTTAACTAGGGAAAATAGGCAAAAAATGCGATATTATTCGGTTCAAGGGCATTTATGACCATCTTATCCGGCTATACCCTTTGAACAAAATCCGAAACAGCAGTCTAAACAGTCTTCCGAAGCAATGTGTCAAGAAACGTATGTCTTTGCATCTGGATTGCTTCAGAAGCAGTGGGTCCAAAAACACGTGCGTTCGCGGTTGGCGCAACATCCGGAGGTCTCGAAGCGTAGGTAGAAACCCACTAAAAATTTGCGTCGGACGCCTCAAAAAGACATAGCAAGTCGCATCGTAGGAACGCAAACTTGTGCGTCCTGACGCACAGCAGAGAGTTACGACGAATGGAGTATAGATCACGAAACGCTACGTCCAGACGCGCTTAGAAGATTCGACCTTCAGATAGACAAACCGCGACAAGCTACCACAGACAAACCAGTTGTATTGTCCGGAGTTTAATCCAGAATATATCACTCTATATTAACATATTAGAATCTACTTTAATTACTCACATCCTTTCGAACTTCCAGTACTTGGTATATATTCTACGACAATACATCTTCGCCGCACCGCGTCGCTCGAGGTGTATCTAGTTAATTTCTATAAGTTACGAGTCCACATGAAAAACTAAGCAATCCTCGGTCACGCATTGCTTGCTTAACCCGCGGCTCGTAATATGACTATAAACTAGTATAAAGGATAGTCGATTGTTGCGGGCGCAAGAAAACAAAAAACCACCTTAGGTATATTTTTACCTGCTACTAAAGTCTGTCTGTTATTACGTTTAGGAAACACTACTGTTGAAATTAATTCAAAATTTAGCTGCAATAACGTGGAGCAATAACTGTATCCGTGAAACAATTTTCGATTTTAAGAAGTAATTTCCTAATAAGTAGAAGAGAGTTGTTTCACGAATTGAGAGAAGAGGATAATAATAACTTTTGCCGAATTGTTAATGGAATTCGCAGATGTTTTCAGAAAAGATTCCGAGGAGGTGGGAAAGTGCGAGTTGTACGTCAGAGTAAGAGTGATATTGTTTAAGTACGTAAGAGTGATATTGTACGTCACAAAATAGACACTGGAGACTTTCCCCCTATAAATCAAGCACACAGACGGTTGCCTCTTCATCGACGTTTAGAGGTGGACGAATTGGTAGTGAAAATGGAAAGGCAGGGAGTCATAGAGAAATCGCAGAATCCCTGGTCTTCAACCATCGTTCTGGTAAAGAAGAAAGATGGAACCAACAGATTTTGCGTGGATTATAGATGCTTGAACAACATTACCAAGAAAGATTCGTATCCCTTGCCACGAATAGAGGACACACTCGATGCGTTAGGTAGATCCAGTTGGTTTTCAACGATTGACCTGCAAAGCGGGTATTGGCAGGTATCCATGGACGAAAAGATCGCCTTCTGCGTTGGTACCGGACTTTGGCAGTCCAGGGTTATGCCCTTTGGTCTTTGCAATGCTCCAGCAACTTTTGAACGTCTAATGGACAACGTTTTAACAGGCTTAACTTGGGAAATTTGTCTGGTATACCTCGATGACGTAATAATATTCGGCAAAAGCTTCGAGAAGGAAGGTATTGTTGTTAATAACCAAAATTTTATGCTTTCGGAGCTTCTTCGAGAAGGAAGTATTACGTTTGCGGAAAGTATTAGCTCGCCTGAGGAAAGTCGATCTACTGATGAGTCCGAAGAAATGCAACTTGTGAAGAATGCAACAGTGAAGTATCTCGAACACATGGTGTCTGGAGCCGGAGTGGATACGGATCCTGCGAAGTTGGATGCAGTGAAGAGTTGGCCGGTACCGAAGAACAAGAGCGAATTGAGGAGTTCTCTGGGTCTTTGCACCAACTATCGGAAGTTCGTGAGATACTGGGTCTCCGATATTGCAAGGCCCCTACATTGTTTGACGAAGGACAGGGAGTCCTTCGTGTGGACCGAAGAGACAGAGAAGTCTTTCCAAGAGCTGAAGAGAAAGTTGATGGAGTCCGGATCAGGAGAAGATTATCACCTACTTCTCCAAGACGTTGCGAAAGGCTGAGAGGAATGACTGCGTTACTCGGAGGGAATTACTGGCGATAGTAAAAGCCATCGAGCATTTCCACCATTATCTGTACAGGCGGAAGTTCCTTTTGAGGACTGACCATGCAGCTCTACGGTGGTTGCTGTCCTTCAGGAACCCAGAGGAACAGGTAGCGTGGTGAATCGAGCGTCTCCAAGAGTATGACTTCGAAGTAAAACATCAGGAAGGAAAACTCCATCAAAACGCGGATGGCCTTTCACGGAGACCTTGCGAGACGCAAGATTGGAGTTGCAAGCGCTTGGAGGCGAAACAAGAAGAAAAAACGCAGGAGATGGGAGGAGTTGTCTTCAGGACTGTTTGTGAGAAGCAGGAGCTTCCAGCATGGAAGAGAAAGCAAGAGGAGGACGAGGAAATGTCCAAGATGAAGTCGGGAGAGAAACCAGATTGGCAGGAGATTTCGGCGAAGGTCCATGAAGACTTGCTTTTCCGCAAGTGGGAATCGCCAGACGGACGTAGTTGGTGATGGAGGTTTGTTATTACGCTCCGTCGGGAGGCCATTTTTGAGTAAACAAGATGTTGGAAAAGATGCGCCAGAGGTTTTATTGGCCTGATAATCGCAAGGATGTTGAGCACTGGTATCGTCGCTGTCATGCTTGTGTCGCAAGGAAAGATCCAAGCGAGGGGCAGAGGACCCCTGAAGATTTATAATGTCGGGGCACCGTTTGAGAGGGTGGCGCTCGACCTTGTGGACCGTTTCCGAGGTCTGCGACTGGAAACAAGTATGCGCTGGTCGTTGTGGATTATTTTACGAAGTGGCCGGAGGTGGTTCCTCTGCCGGATCAGCGCGCGACAACTATTGCGAAGGCCCTACTTATGAAGGTTGTAAGTAGACATGGTGTACCCTTGGAAAAGAAGGGAGGAACTGTGAGTCGGCAGTTTTCAAGCAGCAGATGACTCTGCTTGGGATCAAGAAGACCCGCACTACCCCTCTACATCCACAGTCTGATGGTCTCGTCGAAAGGCTGATACGGACTCTGCTACAGTACCTCTCGTTGTTTGTAGCGGATCATCAGCGGGATTGCGATGACTGGGTGCCGCTATTCTTGTTGTCTTACAGATCATCCAAGCACGAAACCACGAAGCACACTCCGTCGATGGTGCTCACAGGAAGGGAACTTCGCCTCCCTATGGATCTACGAAGGGGGCTTGCGCCCAATACAGAACTAGAAGAGGATGAGTTTATCCGGCAAACGCAGCCCAGGCTGGCACAAACGCATGAGTTCATCCGCCAAAGACTGATGATTACCGATGATAAGATGAAAGCCTGGTATGATGTATACACCAATTCAATTACGTTTGTCACAGGCGAGAAGGTATGGTTGTATCAGCCACGAAGAACTAAAGGAAAGTGCCCGAAGTTGCAGCCGTCATGGGAAGGTCCCTACGTAATGCGAGATCGCCTGAACGACATCATTTACCGGATTGCTTGTTCTCCGAAGTCGAAACCGAAGGTCGTTCATGTAAATCGTTTAGCCCGCTATAACGCTTTGCATGGGAATATGTAACCGTCTCTCGCCCAAGGAACGTTTCATTGGAAGAAGGCAAGGGTGAAAATCCGTTCCGGCACCTCGATTACTTTTCTTTTGTGGAAGATACAGTCCTAGGAATTCGTGGGAGGAAATGGTATCCTCTCGAGGATACGTCCTTAGGAGGGTACCCCCTTTCCCAACTGGTCCACAAAGAGTGGTGCACCGGTCCCCATATTACCGTGGATGGATTTCTGCGGTGATTGAAGGTGCATCCTGGGAAGGGCTCGGTGGTCGCCTGCGGAGGAAACACCCGAGAAGACGTCAAGAAAGAAGCGTTCAAGGCTCAACAGGAAAGGGCGAGTGACGAGGTTCGTAGTCCAATGGAGTACCGGCATTCTTCTTAAAGTTTTGGGTGGTTTTTCCTTGGAACGAAGGACGAATGTCAGAACGCTTGCTGTCTGGAAGGGCCACGAGGGTAAAAGTAGTGTTGGAATTTACCTACGTTTCAGGCAGGGGTACTCGAGTACTGGTGAAATGGAATTGTTCACGGTCGGGACGACCTTTTCACTGTGAAGTCGCCGTAATGCAGAATTGCCCGCGGTGGATATCCTTAAGGAAATAAAAGAGTGCCACAGGGGTTGTCATGAAAGCTGTTGACGAGCCGACAGTTCACAGTTGCGATCGGACTGTCACACGGAGAAGATTGTCTAGCAAACGTCGCTATAACATCGTCAGTTATTATTCATAGTATTGTCTCGTTGTTAAATATTCAATAAACCGGAGAGCGCGATGTCGCGACGTGTGACGCGCCTGTTCACACGGAGTGCCTCCGAATTACGCAACAATTTTTGCGATTATAATCTTCGTATCTTAGGTGGGTTAAACTTACGCAGTATCTATAAAATAAATTGAAAAATATTACTAATATGTAGTGTAAACAATATTACTACTGTGTAATTTAGAGCTGTATAACTATTATTGTTAGAACGCAAGGCATGTTCAAAGTTGAAAATTTATGTTTGTTACAATAAGCTCAAAATTTATTTTCTCGAAAACTACTTACAAGTAATAAGAAAACATTGTTAATTTTGAGTACTTTTATCAAACGAACTTTATTTTTCATTTTTCATTTTATATTACCAAACATATGTTATGAAACTGATATTCCATTAAAATTAGGTAGGACGTATGTCTGATAAGAATAATTGAAACTTTTCGCTGATGGTATTCAAAATGACACAATCGAAATTATAAGTTGTCCATACTTCATACATTCATGAGATATGCTTCTTTGAACTCCTAATCCTGTTCAAAGAATGGAACAATTTTCGTTTTGACGGTTAATATACAGAGAGATGTCGAGTCAATTTCAGTTTCGTAACCGTACCGTTATATATACAGGGAGTCTCAAAACTCCTTCAACACCCTGAAACGGACGGGTTCTGAGGTTATTTGAAAACACGGACCAATCAAAGCGCGACTAACAGCGGACGGACTCTGGCTCGTCCAACGGAAACGCAGCCCTCTGTGGGACCTGTCGCGGAGCCGGAATTCGTTCGCTGTAGCCGCGCTCTGATTGGTTCGTGTTTTTTGCTAATAATTCCTAAACGATGCCCCGGCATTTTTCAAAACGAAAATGTCGCTTGAAATGACCTCAGAAACCGTCCATTTCATAGTATAGAAGGAGTTTTGAGACACCCGATATTGAGATATTCTCAAGCCGTGTGTCAACGCGACCCCACCGCGGAAGACCACTGCCTATTAGCCATCATTGTCAAAGAGAAGAATCACTGGTGGCCCCACGCTGTTGGCATTCGTGCGCATCAATCCCCGCTCGATATGGATCGAAGGAGATACGTTTGGAATAGGTCTAGTTGAGACTTTTGCAAGTGGCTCAGTCGGCGAGAAATGGCGAAGTCGGTAGAGGGATCAAACTGACTCGATAATTTGGCAAACCGTCCAATTGGACCACTAACGACAGCCTCCTAAAAGTTAGCCCCCCACTTGCTGAAATAAATATTTTCAACAGTTGTGCTGAGTTGTGCTAAGTTTGTGCTACATTGTTTTCAAATATTAAAATTATAATATAAAATATAAGATAGAAAATTGAAAAAAACTATTTTTTGAGTAGCCCCCCACTTTTCAATTTTGAAATCGTTTTGATTTCCGCTTTTACATGATGTAAAAAAATATGTAGCATTCCATTAAAAAAAAATGAAGATCACCTCTCTTTTAAAAAAAAATTACAAATAAAAAAAATGTTAGCGCTATCATATTGCTAGTAAAATACAGTATAACTTCCTCCTTTTCGGTTTTTTTCTAGTGTTTACCGTTTACGAAAAAACGCTGGTTTGAATTATCGCAAACACCCTGTAGAATGCAAGCGCAAAGGGGCCCGTACAAGAGTAAAGTGCCCTTTATATCGTTGTGCTGGGGAAATTGGAAGTTGTGCTGTCTTGTGCTAGGCTAGCACAACTCAGATATACAATACCGTGCCTCTCGGATGACCAGGATGGACAGAGAAGAAACAGGACACGAGAAGGATTACTGTAAGACTAGAATCTATGGCAATGACTCTTGATTGACCTTGAATCATTGAACTCATCTTAACGCACTATAAAAAATCATATAATTCTATTTAAAAAAAAAAAGTTGACCTTCACCTCACTTTGGAGTGTCCACCGGGAAAAATAATAGTCCCACCACATGATGGCCCCTTCGGTACAGAACAACTTCCATTTAAAATATTTTTGTGAATAATTAATATTTTTGATTACCATACTACGGGCCGCGCACGGCCGTGTGTCCGCGGACCCCTCGAGACAAAATCGAATATTCGCTTTCCTACCGGAAAGATGCCGCCAAACTCTCAACGTACCGGGATTCGGACGATCGAGCCCGCTCACGGAAACCTTCGAGTATCGTCGAGAGATTAGTATTCGCGAGGAAGTCCAAGCTTCGACATACTGAAGGCGGGGACAGCCCTTACGGCAGGGCGGATTGCGCTGTACAATAAAATTGACACTGATTTTGTTGTAGATTGATTTATCTGCGTCCGAGATTTTACAAAGACGCGGCTACGTAACCGTACAATTTTCACGGGTGTTCGCGTCACGAGGGCGCTTGTTTATCGATGTTACAAATTACGAAGAGACGCTTTATTGAACTATCAGGTCACGTGCCCTGGTACTCGTCTTCGCGGACCTCAGGTGGACGGCGATATTCGATATAATAGGACTGTCGCGACAACTCTACGGATACTACAGATCTTTGTTACTCTGGCGTACGAAATGGGATCCCGCGATTCTTTGCTCGCGATATTACAACGGTCGTGCGACGGTTATGTTGTCTCTCGAGGAAATCTTCCGAGTCTGTGTATTCTCTTACAATATCCGTTCTCAAAGCACCGGTCCTAATGATGCGAGATTCGGCATTCGAGGCGAGACGCGATTTGAAAAATCAACACCCTTGTGTTTTTCCTCGTGCAGAACCACTTCACGATCTCAAAAGACTAAGCAACCAATATTTCGACTTCGCTAGAGACCTTGGTCTCAACTTCAGGTTTTCGATTATGCAAGCCGATACACGTCATCCGGGAGCTGTAACAACAGTGATAGCTTAGTCTTCGTTACGAGATACACCCCCCCCCCACCACCACTCAAGATACCTAAGGCACGGCTCTATTCGGCCTAAGTGCCCCGTGCCCTACTTCCGCTTTTCGCACAAACTTTTCCCCGCTTGATCCTAGGGCTCCAGACCGAAAACCTCGTTTACGATTGCCTGTCGCGACCGGGGGATTTTATGCTTTTCCCTGAGCACCATCGCAACATCCATACGAGCCTCTTTTCCTCGTATGATGAACCGGCGACTAGGAGGAATTTTAGGTCAGCTGTTCGAATACGGGATGCTCATGGTCAGCGCCTTCGGGTTTGTTGGCGCGTGTGCGATTTCCTTTTCTCTGGCCAGTTGCTTCTCGGGTGACCGTGCAGCAGGTATCCTCTGCATTTTGAGGGAAGGGCTACGGGTGCCCTCCGTCCGGTACTGAAAATTCGGCAGTACACGGCACGCGCAAAACTGATGAGCCCTGTATTAAATTCCTTTGCAAATCTTTCCTCGAGGAAAACGTCCCCGCTAAATGGCATACTTTGCTTTTTACGGGGCGAACGGTGACGTCGTCGTTTTGCAGTGTCGCAATGTTTATAATTTTCGAAAAAATTGACTTTAAACTTCCGTCTGGACTTCCTTTCTTTGAACTTCCATTTGGGAACCCAGAGATTTTCGAGTTTTATGTGTCTAATCATGTTCATTTTGTAGAGAAAACTCCATATCGAAGTTCCAACTCGCGGAGTTCACTCGTTAAAAAGTTATGAGCGCCTAAAGTTCACTAATTTTCACTGTTGTAGACAGGCGAGAACGCCGCCATATTGGTAAGTAGGGAGCTGTTGCGTGTAGTTGACTGAGTGGCAACGCCGTCATATTGCGCGTGGGTTAGGTCTGTGTTACATCTAGCTTAGTTGTTCGGGGGGGTGGTCGGTCGCTTTCTATCTCGAGACCCTGGCTCGACCACCGCCTAATTAGCTCAGGGAGTCCACCAAGGGGTTTACTGGGTATAACCGACATTGCACACACTGCCGGGGAGTCGCGCATAGATCCGTTTGCCGTTTCCCTCCCGAGAGGGAGCGGGGTTTGCGTCATGCACTTCACTCACGTTAAAAAAAAAAGGTCTCGCTTAGTTCCGAAATACGTACGAGAAATTTCGATATATTGATTGTGTGTAAATGTATGTTATCGACATTGCCGAGTTATCGCACCATCTGCAATGCCATTCATTAAACTACGCACATCATGGACGGTATAGTGGCGCGCTAGTGTTGCCACCTAGCGTCGCCACTCAGTCAACTACTCGCAATACTTCCCTACTTACCAATATGACGGCGTCCTCGCCTGTTAAAAACACTGAAAATTGAACCTGTTAAAAACACTGAAAAAAAAGACGCGCATAATTTTGTAACGAGTGAATTCCGCGTGTTGGGACTTCAATATTTGGAATTTTCCCGACAAAATGAACAGAACTAGACAGAAAAAAAGTGAAAAATCTCTGGGTTCCCAAGTGGAAGTTTAATCTACACAGGAAAATACAAAGATATAGAATAGGTCGGTCATGATCAGGAGCATCACACGATTCCTATCACTAACACGTACATTTTCTGCATTTTCAATATCGGTTTTCTCGAAAACGAGGCGTTAAACATAAAAATGTTATTCCTTTTCTTCGACCTATTTTTCCATGTAGAATCGCCTGCTGTACGGTTGTACCACCCGTCCGGCCATACCCTGTATATGTAAATTAATAATTATAATTACATCTGCAATACAATATCTTCCTCACTACAATATTTTCTTTAGTATGTTTTGACTTCTTTACCCGGCGCAACAAGACCGTTTGGAAACAGAAGATACATACACATATTGAAAATGAAAGTGAAGATGAAGATGTGGTTCGCATGTATTTTTGCTAGCTTATGCTGTGTTGAAGTCGATTTATATTATCGGCACAGCTCACATGGAACGTATCCGACCAGCCAAAGAATTATTCTTCAATGCATTTGGGTAAAACCTACCGCTTCGGAACGGCGGCGCGGCGCGGTACAGACACGTACCAGGGGGGAGAGGCCCTCGTTTGCACACAGTACGATTGCCCACGTACATGTTGTGCACATACCTTTTGGACACAACATGATTGGGCACATGAAGAATCGGACACATCTCGATTGCGCAAAAAAAAAATTGGACACGTCTTTATTCCGCACAGATAAAATTGCACACATGTGAGTCACGCATAAATAGAATTGTAAACCTTTATTTTGTGGCGACTGTAGCAACACAAACATGAAGTCGTTTATGTTTAAATATGTTTTCAGTGTTATTGTTTTATCAAAAACACAATAGAAAAATGTTTATTCAATAATTTACCTTTGTACAGGAAGGATGAAGGAATGGAGTTCTAAAGTTTTGTTACTAATTAAATATTGTTAATAATTTTATTAAAGTTATAAATATATTAAAAATAATTATCTTCGGCATTACATATTCATTGGACGTTCTAGTCCTAAATTCCCTAGCGACTTACCAAAATTTGGATACAGATGGAATATTGTGATTATTTTCGGGTTATGTGTTTTTGATCAGAAATCTATCAGAAATTTGTAAAATCTACATTTAGGAATTTGTATGATAGATCTGACAAATGTACCGAGACGAATTCATTTTGAAGTGTTGAAATGAATAGTTTTTTTGGGACCTAACCCAGACCTAACCCAGACCTAGTAGTAGTAGTAGTAGTAGTAGTCATGTTTACCTCGGAGACACGGATTCGGACACCCATCATTTCCTTATGGCACACCGTATCGTCGTCAACAGTTTCACTACGGCGCTACCGAGGCTCGGCCCTGTTTGTCGAGTTGTACAAATCCTGCGCTTTTCCGCCTATGACCTGTTTTCTATAGCCCGGGCCTAATTCAGGACCATCGACGTACTAATGCTACCTAATTTTTGGATTTTTGAGCTTTTTTACGGCTCGGTGTGGACGTCGAGCCATCTCACCTTCAGACCTGCAGGGTGTCTCGCCTGCCCGTATTTCGACTCCCCCACCTTCACCATATTTCCATCTCGAATGCGACAAGTATTGAATTCCCGTCCCTACTCTACTTCCGGATAATCCAGAAGCTTGCCCTCTCCCTTCCCCTGACACCCCTGGGTTAGATCTCAACCCTACTCTTCGATTCTACGGGGAGTTGCAAAATCAAAGGACTCCCAAAACTAGTATTATCCTCTTTAAAATTAATAGTGGGAAGAAGCTAACCCTCAACTAGGGCTCCGATCCGACTTCATCGAAATTTCGACTGAGCCGAAATATCAATTCCATACGGTCTTCGCTTGCCGGACTACTTCGCGCTGGGGTTGGGGAGGGTCCGTTCACCAACTTCACCGAAATTCGTTCATCGCGAGGAGAACCAATATCAATTTCATCAGTGTCTCCCTCCTGGGTGGGCTCGACGCATTCTAGGAAATATGGCTGATTTATTTGGATGTCACCACCATCCCAGGTTACCATCCAACGTTCAGCAAATAGCACCATCCGTTGAACCTTCCCCCTTAAGGATTCATTTCCATTCCCACTCGTGTTTTCTGCATATTCTTATGCAGACCGTTATACACAGAGATACCGGTTTCACATATCTTAGAACCTGTCGTTGTCTCTTTTTCTTCGTCTCTTCGATGTCCTCTAGTTTAAGGCGCCTATACTTATGCTGCGATTCTTTCCTCGGGGGGGGGGGGGGGCGTACCTACGACCGTGCGGGCTCCAGCTAAGATCGAGATATTCATCGGTCTAGCCTTTCCGTACACGAACTAGGCCGCCCGCCATTCGGGAACCGATGTCTATTTCCTTCGTTAGTCGATGGCTTTCGTAGCTTCCTTTCTTCCCGCATAATTCCATTACGCTATACAGCTACCGAGTTCTCAAACTCCAACTACATCTATTTATAATCATTGGTTCAATAAACTGCATACTATACAGATTTTACCAGACGCAGAAATCGAGGAGTGCACGCATCTCCTACACCTCTTTCTGTATCGTCTCCAAATCTGATACTATCGGTGTACCTATTTAATTGTTCAGAGATGTCGGTCTTGTATCTATTATTACCTGTCATCATCTCTCTTTCCAACATCTCTTCAATTGTTTCCTATTTCAGGCGAATTCCATTTCTTGACTCCCCTCATCTGGGTGATCCCCCTGCGGTCGCACCGAAAGCACGGTTGCCTACAGCAAGGAGCTGCACTAGCCTTTCAGTGTCGAGCCAGGTTCGCAGCCATTCGGAGAATGCTGTATAATTCCTTTATCAACAACAATCGTACTGATTCTTGTTATCGCAGAGTCCATATTTACAAACATCCATGTCAACAGTGAGATACCATCTATTGTTAATGCCAAAAAATCCCATTGCTTTACTGATTTCTTTTCAGAGACTGGCCTGCCAGGTGTCCCGACAACTCTCCGCTCCGAAAAGTTGAACAGCAATCAACATTACTACACTCCAGAGATGCCGGTATCGTATCCAGGACGACCAGTCGCTCTCTCTTTTTCCAGGATCTCTTCGTTTGCCTCCAGTAAAGGCATATTTCTGCGAATTCATTTTCCTCATCTGGGTGATCCGCCTGCGGTCGCACCGAAAGCACGTTTGCCTACAGCCACGAGCTGTACTAGCCTTTCGGTGTCGAGCCAGGTTCGCAGACATTCGGAGCAATGTTATTTATTTCCTGCTTCACTATCGGTCATAATGACTCTCGTTTTGCTTATTCCATAGTTACGGATTTCCATCTCAACACTCAGATACTGTCTATTATTGATACCAAAAGTCCCATTATTTCTGTTGATTCATTTTCAGAAACTGACCTGCCGGATATCCCTACAGCCCTCAGATCCGAAAAATTCAACAGTAATTGATGCATTATTCCATTTTCTTTCCTGATTCCAATTTCCCGAGATGCTTGATTATATTTATTATAATCAAATGCTGTCTCTTTCTCCTTCGTTTCCCTTCATGGGAACCAAATTCCATTTATAAATTCCATCTCCACATGTGCCTCTTAGGTTTCTTAACCCAGACCACATTATTATAGAGGTTGGTCCTCCTCCCGAGCCAGCCATTCAGAACAAGCTCCCCGCTCTGGTGAAAAATCCACCGGCCTACGGTATGGGGTCCTGGACGATCATCTTGTCATCCAGGACACACATACAGACGGACGCTGCCTTGCAATGCCCGCCTGCACCCCTCACTCCGTTAGCATACGCGGAGCGTGTCCCAGGGTCCACCACGAGGAGGTGGAGTGAGAGGACTTCTAGACCTATGACATTCCTCAAATAGAGAGAACGGACCGACAGTGGCTCAGAGCCACCACTGTAGACGCCATAGACCCTAAGACCCCTTTTTTTTTTTTAAGTGTGGGGAAATCCGCCTTATGGATACCATCCCGTCCTCGCCTCAGAGGAGGGGATGGTTATGTTGGGGTCTCCCAGCTGAAGGCCGGGCATACCACCGAAACCCACACTAATCCGTCCCTGGGCTTGTGGGGGGTAAACCGGGATCGCTAGAGAGCATTCCACCGGCCCACCCCCTACCCGTTCGAGCGCACTCGGGGGGGGAAGAGAAACTTCCCCCAATCAACCTAACTTGGGGCTAGGCGACGGATCAGCGCCGAGCCCGCCCACCTTGGGACCGCCCGATGAGCAGGTGGTACAGGCCACCTACCCGACGGTCCATGGTGACGCCGTTCCTCCGCCCCCTCCAAGGGGTCAGAGGAACGACGTCGCCCATTCCCGGAAAGGATCAATCCGTTAAAAGGGGAGCCATAGTTCAAACCCTCCGGATCAATCCCCCATGCCGATGAGCGTGGCCAAAACCACGCCCATGCCCCCATCCCACGATCCGACTAAGCCGGATCGCGGGAGGAGGGTTTCCTCCCCTTCGAAGAAGAAGAAGCCGCCCTAGAAGAAGGCGGCTTCCTCTTCGCTCCCCCTTTTGCCGTCACCCCCGTGGGTGGCGGCCCTCCCGTGGCGACCCTGGCCGCCTCGCCAGTTTTGGCCCTCTCGCCCAATTTTCCGCCCCCCCGGACGAAAAATTGGGCAGGCCCGCGAACCCGACCGATGCTCGGCGGGCTTGCCAAGATCCCCACAAAGGGGACAATGGGGAGGCTGTGTGCACGCAGCCACCCGGTGTCCCTCATCCCCACACCGGTAGCAGCGACCACTCCGGTCCGCCTCCTCAAAGTGCGGACACTTTGCCCACACGTGACCACGTCGGAGGCAGCGGAAACACTGGAGCGGCCGCTGCTCTAGTACCTCCACACGGGCCGACGACCATCCGACGGAGAGTCGGCCCGCACCCGTCACCTTCCTCGCCGAAGTCAGGGGGAGCTGAACCCACACGGTCCCCACTCCCTCCTGACCTCGGCCCGCCCGCCGGATGGCCCCCACCCTAATCGCGGCCTCCTCACACCCCCCAAGAACCGCGAGGGAGGTGCGGACGTCCGCCTCAGTTACGGATTGATCCAATCCCCTGAGGCGGAGGTCCGCCCTCTTCGTGGGCCGGTTAACCAGGTACCCTATGCCAGCAAGGGCCACACCCACCCGGGTCGCTAATGATGCCGCTTTGTCGGGGGCATCCTTCCCCCGCACTTTCAACATCAACGCGCCGGTCTGCGTTGACGCAACACCCAGATCGTCAATCCCCAGATCGGCCAGGTTGATCCGGGACTTCGCGCGCAAAATCGCGTCGGCATACGAAGCCTCCGCTCCCACCTCGTATGTAATCACCACGGCAGCCGTATTAGGCTGCCGTGGTAACTTAGGGCCCGTCCTCGTGGGCTTGTGGGGGGTGACCAGCCCCCCTCCCTTTGCCAGAGGGGCCAGGCTCCCCAGTCGGGGTTGGGGCGGCCCTAGACCGACCCTTCCCCTTCCGGGTCACCTGAACCCACTCCTCAGACCCCACCACTGGGCTCTTCTCTTTGGTGAGGACTGGTTGGGACCCGGGCCTCACCGCCGCCGACGTCCTCGTCCCCCGTCCCTGACCTCCGGCCCCCGCCGCAATCGCTGCCGCCTCCGCGGCCACCAACTCCGCCTCAGCGAGGGGCATAATGACCCGCATTATGCGATCTTCCTGGGCCTTCAATATGCTGTCGATGAGGAGCCCAACTTGGGCGAGGATGTCCTCATCGGCAGCAGGCCGAACCTCTCCGCCCGATTGCACCCCCGACGTCGCAGGCGCAGCGAAGTCCATGCGAGCCAGCTTGGAGGTCGGAGGATCCCCAAGCTGCTCCCGCAACTCCTCACACTCGAGTTGCACCTCGTCGTTGTCGGACATATCAGCCGACCGCGCCGCGCGCTCGACCAGCTCGTAAGCAGCCGCTCTGATCTCGCGGACCGCCTTCCTCATCAGAGCCATAAGGTCTCCCTTAAGGCCCCGAGACACTGTTGACACGCCGTCAACAGCGTTACACGCATCCTTGACCTGGTTGAGGAGCTCAAACGTCGAAGACGTCGTCAGCTCCTCAACCGAGGCCAACGCCGACATCGACTCGCGCCCGAAACTAGTCGCGTGCTCGCCCTCCAAAGCGTCCCCCGGCAACGGCGACCTCCTCCTACCCGCCGACCGCGTCGTGATGGTGGGACCCGGACGCTTTGTTCCTCTCGAGGATCCGCTGGTTGCGAGGGAGACTACGGATCCTGCGTCCGAATCGCCTCCGTCTCCCAGTCGCATCCTCATCATTGAGGACTGAACACCCGAGCGTTCAGCCCCCAATTCCCCCAGTCCATACCCGGTGGATCAACCACCGGGGATGAGGCAGACGGGGGGCGCAGAGAAGCCGCACCACCCAGCTGAGACGCCGCCGGCGACGCCCCAACCTCCGACCCCGCCCGACTGCCAACTCGGACCCCCAAGTTGACAGACGGCGGGAGGGGGGAGGGGGGGCCCCCCACGGGGGGGGGGTTCCCCCCCCCCCCCCCGCTTCCCCCCCCCCCCCCCCCCCTCCGCTCGACCCAGTCGAGCCAACCCTCCCGCCGCGCCTACTCGTGCCTTTACCCCCCCGTTCCCCAAATATCTTAGAAAAATCCATGCACGTCCCACGAGAGTGGTAGGAATGAAGGTCCACTTCGGCAGAGCCTCCTTACCGAAGCAAGCCCTGCATACTCCGGGGGGGGGGGGGCAGGTGCCCCGGAGGTGGTGCGCTACAGGCCGACGCATCCATCGACCCACCCCCGGCGTCTAAACCAGGGATGCTTCCTCGCCGCGCACCGGAAACTTGAAGTTGAAGACTTTTTATAGAGGTTTATCCTCCTCGCAGGCCAGCCGGTTAAGGCAAACCCCCCGTTCCGGCAAGCCGGTTTACGATATGGGGCCCTGGGCGAACATCTTGTCACCCAGGACACATTACGGTTACACATTACGGTTGGACGCTGCCTTGCTGCACAGAAGGCACAGTACAAAGCGACCGGCAGCGCCCGCCCGCACCCCTAGCTCCGTTAGCACACACCGAAGTGTGTCCCAGGGACCACCACGTGGAGGTGGAGCTAGAGGATTTAGATATGTGACCACCTCAAATAGAGATGACAAACTCCACAGTGGATCAGAGTCACCACTGTGAAGGCCACATACCCTTGGTCCCCAGACCCTAAGACCCCTTTTTTTTTTTGTTTTTTTTTTTTATGTGAGGAAATGCGTTACGCATACCCCGACCCCCCTGGGGGGGAGCCGGGGTTATGTGGGACCCCCACCGGCCTGGCGGAGCGCGGAGCGCCCGCCAGGCCGGTGGTTTACCCACTAAAACCTCACACCCATCCCTAAGCTATGGAGGGGGTGCCCGGATCACGCGAGTATTCAACAGGCAACCCCCTCGCTTACAATAGAACCCGGGGGGAGGGGTTAACCTCCCCCCACTGACCTACACTAGTCGGACACCGGGCGGTATGGGACCCGCCAGATGTCCCCATCCCCGAGGGCCGCCGGAACGGGCTTCCCGAGCCCCAGCTCGGTCCACCCTGGCCCCCCCCGGCGGCCTCCTACCCCGCCCGGAGCGGGTGAGACCCTAAGACCCCTAACCCAGACCTAGTAGTAGTAGATCGCTTAGTCGGGGAGGGCGGCCGTGCCGCCCCGACTTCCTTATGGCACACCGGGTAACCCAGTTTCACAAACGGCACTACCGACTCTCGGCCCATTTTGGGTTGCAATTTTCCCTTCTTTCAGACATTTCTCTGTTTTATATAGCCCGGGCCGCTTTCAGAGAAGATGACCTACTAGAAGGGGGCGGTCATCATTGGTGGACAGGCCATGCTACCTAGTTTGGACAGTTTTTGAGCTTTTTACAGCTCGGTGTATGTAAGTCGGGCCTGTTCCACCTTCAGACCTGCAGGGTGTCTCGCCTGCCCTTTTGACCCCCCCACTTCACCATATTCCCCGATTGAATGCGTCAAATTTTGAATGCCTTTCCCTACTCTGATTCCAGATACCCCGGAATCTTACCCACTCCCTACCCTGAAACCTCTGGATTAGGTCCAAAACCTACTATAATGCTTCTAGAGGGGACGAGAGATATGAAATTGATTATAATTTATAGCTTATCTACACTAAACTCGAATTTACTCTAAATTTCTCAATATATAGGGTCAACAAAACAAAGGTCCGCGTGATCACATTCGTTGGGAGGAAGCTATTTACAACTTGGGGTCCGATCTAACTTCATCGAAATCTCTTACGAGATATCGATTCCATTCAGTTTTTCCTTGCCGAGCCTGCCGCGCTTTGGGTAAGAGAGGACATGACACAACTTCTCCGAAATCGTTTCTAGCAAGAAATTCGATATCAGATACATCGAGCACTCCTCCCCGGGTGGGTTTGACGAATTCCAGGAAATATAGCTGATAATTTGGATGTGACCATCATCCTCAGGACGCAACCGACGTTCAGCAAATAGCTCCGTCCGTCAAGCCTGTCCCTTCAAGGTTTGTTTTTCCATTAGTTAATAGGAGAATAACAGTTCAGCAACCTTCTCTATAAAGTGGGGGAGCCAGGTCTCCTCATCCACACTTTGTCGTAAGATTCAGTTACCTACTGTTACCTCCTTCCTTATTCAGAGATGCATGGTTATCCTAGCAAAAACCCTGGCTGTCTCCTTTTCTACCCGTCTGTTCGATTGCCCCTAGATTACTAGATAAGGCCTAAGCTGCTTCAACCTCCTCGTCAGGGTGATACTGCCTGCGACCGTGTTGTTATCAGCCACGATCGCGGTCTATGACCGGTCTGGCCTTCCCAATCACGAACCAGGTTCGCAGCCTTTCGGAGGTTGTTGTTTATCCATTTTTTGTTATTTATCGGGGATGGCTGTGATAGCACCTTACCCTTTACCCTTTTCTTTCTCCGACGTTCCGCGTGATTTGAGCGGTGACTACCCGGTCACCTAATTTATACCAAGCATAGATTTTCCCCTTATCCATGCCCGGTGTAGTTTCAATACCTTTAATGCAGCAGTGTCCTGAGTCTGCCCATCCTGAAGGATGGGGGAGCCCAGTCTCCTCATCCGCATCCTGCCGACAGGTGTGCAGATCAGTCTCAAGGCATTGACATCCTTCTTATAGAGATGTTAGATGTCCATTTATCTTCATCGTTTATATCGGTTGGAGAGATGCCGATGCTATTTACATAACTTGTTGCTGTCTCTCTAGTACCTTTGCCAGTTCATTCTCCTCATCTGAGTGACGCCCTGCGGTCGCATCGGAGGCACGTTTGCCTACAGCCAGGAGCTGTACTAGCCCTCCGGTGTCGAGCCAGGTTCGCAGTCATTCGAAGAATGTAACCCAGACCCAACCCAGACCTAGTAGTAGTAGTAGTAGTAGTAGTAAGACGTTTAGACCTAACCCAGACCTCATTCCTAAATGTAGATTAAGTTGCTTTCTATTCTAGAAAGTAATCACAATATTCCATCTGTATCCAAATTTTGGTAAGTCTCTAGGAAATTTAGGACTAGAGCGTCCAATGAATAAGTAATGCCGAAGATAATTATTTTTAATATATTTATAACTTTAATAAAATTATTAACAAAATTTAATTAGTAACAAAACTTTAGAATTCCATTCCTTAACCCATCTTGTACAAAGGTAAATTATTGAATAAACATTTTTCTATTTTGTTTTTGATAAATCAATAAGACTAAAAACACATTTAAACATAAACGACTTCATGTTTGTGTTGCTACAGTCGCCACAAAATAACTGTTTGCAATTCTATTTATGCGTGACTCACATGTGTGCAATTTTATCTGTGCGGAATAAAGACGTGTCCAATTCTATTTGTGCGCAATCCAGATGTGTGTGATTCTTCCTGTGCGCAATTGAGATGTGTCCGAGTCTACTTGTGCGCAATCGAGATGTGTCCAATTCTTCATGTGCCCAATCATGTTGTGTCCAAAAGATATGTGCGCAATGTGTGCGTGGGCAATCGTATTGTGCGCAACAGAGCGCCTCCCACCAGGGGGCACGGGTCCGTCCATTCGACATTGTCGCGAAGAAAACTTTGTCGTATTCTCGGAACGGGTCCGATAAGTGTCAGTGCGGATAGTGTACATACTGCTAGTTTTTTTTTGGACTAATTGCTTCCTTGAAGTGCGTGTTCTTCTTCGTTAAAGTATTTTCATTTTTTCTCAAAAGAATATTGAAGGTAAATACATACAGGGTGTCCCAAAACTCCTGCGTAAGCCGGAAATGGGAGGTTCCTTGGGTCATTCCAAGCGACATTTTCCTTTACAAAAATGGCGTCTGCGGCTTTGTTTAGGAGATATTAACGAAAAACACGGACCAATCAGAGCGCGACCTAGAGCGGGGAACCGGGAGGCGAGCGTTGTCGGTACGCCGCGATGTCGCAACAAACAAGAGTTTCTTGATTATGTCCCCGATTTCAATTAGCTTTGGATATGTTGTCAAGACCATGAATCTGAACAACATTTCCCTTTAGACTTTTTGCCTTGCGGCTTTAGTTTACGAGATATTTGTAAAAACTTTTAAACTCGGTTATTGAAATCGGTGAGGATCCACATCATTTTTACCCGAACGAGAGAAGAAGCAGAAACTGATTAGATTAGATTAAAAACTCACTTATTCAGCCGTAAATCCAATTGCTGCTTCGAAATGTGTGTAACTGGATCATTCGGTGACAAACTGCACAGATGTCTTCAGGTGTACGACAATACCGAAAGCCAAGGATTTTACGGTCAGGTCAACGAACTGCACAGGTGGTGGTAGATAGCAGGTATACGACAGCCCGGGGATGAGCGGTGAAGTCAACGATCCGGACTTTTCACTTTCACTTTCACACAGATTCCACAAAATTTTTGCACAGTCAATATTATATTAGCACAATTCCAAAAGAAGAGCATCCCGAATTTCACTTTTCACTGTACGGTCGAAACGTTTTCGCACTGCGAACATTTCACGGCGACAGTCGATGCACTAAAATCCATGGACTTGGACTGACTGCAGTTTTCTCAAACAGCTTCGATCACCTCCAAATATCCCCACTACGAAGCAAACCTAAGGATACAGGAACATTAAGAAAAAACACGTGTTTTGCAGAAGTAGAAAGTACATCCTTTCCTCTACGATAGAAAACAGGGATCTTCGTCTCCGCGGAAGGGATTGTGCCATAAATCAGAACTCTGCAGTTGCTCGAGAGTATCCACATGGCACCAAAACGGAAAAATTTTCTCCGGCACATCATTTTGGGACATCCTTTATATCGTGTCATTCTAAAATACTAAATTAATATTTTGTAAAGTATCCAATATTCTCCTTGAATTTTTCATTTTCTTAAACACTCGTTCACACCAAAACGAGTCAGTGCGATGACACCATTTTCTTCTCTCAGCTTCGTCTAGACCTAATAAGATAGATGTTAAGTCAAATCTTTTACATATACTTAAATGAGAAAACATCTTCACTCTCTTCATACGTCTTTACGAGTCGCCTTTTTCTACTAATCTGCTGATATGATGCTAACCGTTCGAGGAACGTATTGCATAAATACTAAATACTACTGTCTGTGTCGGAACGGTGCCGATGACGAAACGTTCCGTGTGTACGCATCGTATAAATCGACAACTGGTTGACAAATGATCCGACAAACGAAATGAAATTTGTCATACATTTAATGAGCAGTTCAATATGTACAAATATAACGCTACATACTGTGGCAGCCTTGACGCTGTTTTACGATGTGCCGCCTGCTGTCAATTTTTTTAAGTTTTTCACTTTCTTTATATATTACTTTTCCTTTTATTGTTTTGTATTTCCGCTCCGTGCAGGCTGGTCAGTTCCGGTACACATCTGGCTACCAAATCCACACGAGCGGGTGTCTAACTGTTACTCTTTTATGTTTCCCAGGACTCGTTTGGACCTGTTCAAGTTTTACAAGCATTAGGCCTAGCGCTTTCTCCGTTTTTTATATCCTTTCGCGATTGCCTTCTTCCGCACGTCTTTACATTCCTCTCCTACTTTTTTTTTTAATGTGAGGAAATGCGTTACGCATACCCCAGCTCTGCTAAGGGGAAGCGAGATTATGTGGAACTCCCCCGGCCTGGCGGACGCTACGTGCGAGGGTATAACCACTAAAAGCTCATACCCATCCCTAAGCTATGGCGGGGATGCCCGGATCACATATACACTGTCACTCGCCGGTTTTTCACGAACCGTCGGAGGGACGGAAACGCGTGCGACACCGGGTATTTACGGTCGGAAGGCCGGGCCACGCTCGGCCGCACAATGCGTGGTCCACCCGGGACAAACGGTGCCTCGCAGATTCTGACTTTCACGAAACGATCGATAGATATTCGGGCGCCAGGCACTCTAGAGTGTCCCACAAAACCTAGGATATTCTTAGGAGGCGCGAACGGATCGTCCGAAACCGCGAGCACCGCGCGAGGCTCAGGATAACTCGAGACGGGCGCAGGATTCTACGTGGATGGAGTATGGGGCATTTCCCGCGGCGGAAAGGTTTCTCACGGAATAACGACTCACAGTTTCGGCTTGTAAAACATTTATTGGTCGATGACGATGACGGCAAGGCTGCCGGTGAGAGCCGGCAGCTGATATTTACAAGCCGGCGCGATCTCGATATTATTGCGACGGAAGATCGTTCGCTCGCGCGCGTGTACACTGGTCGTTTCGCTTTTATGCGTCGAATTCGGCAATATTAGATGGTCGCAATTTTACAATCAGGTGTACTCGATACGATTACCGAATTCCAGTGGAAAACGCGGCACAATTTCGCGGGTTGTTTTTACTAGCCGACGGCACACGATACGGGACCGTCACGTCCTCCCACCGGGGAACGTCTCGAAGATGGCGCACAATTTCTAATCACCAAAATCGGCAACGATACGAGCCCCCCGTGAATCCGCGACTCCGCGTTAATACTGGCGTCGTATGACCGTCTTGCGACGGGTACGCGGCTCCCGCTATCCGACCGGATTCACGTTACACTTCCGGCACGTTCGTTGTCCGACCGAGGACCGTTCGTCCTATTTAATACACTAGCTGCCCCGCGGCAAGGATACGGTTTCGTCGTAATTCGACGGGAACAAGGACCCGCGAAAACGTTACCGAGCCAACACGAAATGAATCACTGGAGCACAAATATTATGGCAACCTGACAAGCGCTTACCAACGGCAACGACTGGACGGGAGCAGATGGTCGGCAATTTCGTCCTTCGGATCGTCCCTCGATTTTCGGCAGCGGCACTAACTTTTATCAATTCACACGATATAAATTCCGACTTTACGTCACGGCAACCAACGACCCAGTGACCCAATTCCGCCCGGCCCAGCAACGCGGAAGCGAGGCGTCCCCCTACTTCCTGCCCTATTTCCATTCGTCGCGACACTCGGACCAATCGCGCTCTATTTTTCCGCAGGATCGCAACCTATCGCGCGGGCCCCCCTGGCTTTCGGGAAATCGCATTTCTTCTTAGGCCGCTTCCAGGCTGTCGCAGCGGCATGTCGTGAAGGAGGGAAGACTTGACCGCTCCGGCCGTGGACCTTTTCTTGCCGGGCGAGACAGCGACGAGGTAGAGAAGGTGTTACTCTCTGGTCCATATTTCCTTGTCGCTGTCTCCGGGTATGTTGGCCCTGGTCTTTCCCTCGTTGTTTCGGCACGAAGTTTACTCCCGAGCCGGTCCCGAAAGCGCCTCTTCCGACAGGAAATAGGGTGGCGGGCTCCCCCGGAGCCCGGTTTCGGTCCTAAAGGTTCGCGTCGCCCAAAGTGGCGCGACGTTCAAAAACGCGTTAATGCTCGCCCTCTGGGTTCGGAGTTCCCAGGGAGAGCGCTCGCAATCGGTCGTTACGCATCGGCACTGCCAGAGGGCGGCCCGGCCTCTTTCGTCTGGTTCGGAGGGACGTAGGCAAAACTTGCCACGTCACAACACATACAAATACTGTAGCATCGGTAAATGGGGGGTTCCTGGGGTGATTTGAAGCAACATTTTCCTGTGCAAAAATGTCCGCCGGGGCTTCGTTTAGGAGTTATTAACGAAAAACACTGACCATTTAGAGCGACCTAGACGCGTGTTGGCAAATATGGTACTGCGCGCCAGGCGGATCTCCTCGCTGGAGCGTTAGCGATTCACCGCGAAGAAGAAGTGAATATATGAAGGAGTAAGTAATTTAGAATTACGTATTGTAAAAACTCACTTATGATGGCGTTAATCCAATTGCTGCTTGGAAGTGTGGATCACTGGGACACTCGATGACGAACTGCACAGCTGGCCCCAGGTATGCGGCAGTGCCGAATGATAAGGTATGTACGGTCAGGTCAACGAACCGCACAGCTGGTGGTTAATGCAGGTATACGACAATCTAAGGCCCAGGGGATGCGCGGTGAAGTCAAAGATCCGGACCTTCACTTTCACTGTTCAAACGATAAATAAATCGTATGATTCTTTGATACAGATGCCATGAAATTTTTCCACACTCGCGATCACTGTTCACACTTGTCACCACATAGCTATGCACTAATAAAAATTCCAATGTCACTTCTATCACAGCACAAATCACAATAATGAGGTAATGGAATCAGTAGACGGCGGTTTTCATGCATTTGTAGCAAAAATGAGTAGGTGCAGTTTAAAACAGTAGAGAGATTAAAATAATTAAAAACTCCAATGTATTATTTTGAACTTGTTCACATGATTAAAGTAAAAATCAAATATCTGTTTGGCACCTGTTCCTTGCAACAGCAGCATCTAACTTGTATTTTGCATAAAAACCCGCAGTCCAGTGCTTATGACTATTAAAAACAAACATTAGCAACCGTGAGTTTTGTACTGATAACTCTGGAGATGTTCTCTCTAACACGGCTCGAACGACTCTGATTTTACGCAAGTTTTTTCTGAAAAATTTAGGGAGGTCGTTATCCGTGTCGAAAATGCACGCTGTAGCACGCTTACGAAAACGATGGGGTGGATGGACGAAAAACAGGATCCGAGAAGGACCGCAACTTACGATTGTATGACTAGAATTTATGGCAATCACATGTTTCGGTATTCCTGCAGGCTGGTACGCAGAGTCAATGGGTAATTGTTGAAATTACATCATTGTGTGAAAACGTCGTTCGTCCTTTTACCCACCAAGAGGTAGAAATGTCATGTCCCCGCGGCGCAAGGGTTCCTATTGTTCTACACCTTACTTAAGAACCTTTCTAAAAGAAGGACGGACAACGTTTTCGAAAAGTTACGCACTGACTCTGCGTACCAGTCTGCAGGAACACCGAAACATGTGATTGCCATAAATTCTAGTCTTACAGCGGTCCTTCTCGTATCCTGTTTTTCGTATATCCACTCCGCCGTTTTCGTAAACGTGCTACAGCGTGCATTTTCGACACGGATAACGACCTCCCTAAATTTTTCAGAAAAAACTTGCGTAAAATCAGAGTCGTTCGAGCCGTGTTAGAGAGAACATCTCCAGAGTTATCAGTACAAAACTCACGGTTGCTAATGTTTGTTTTTAATAGTGATAAGCACTGGACTTCGGGTTTTTATGCAAAATACAAGTTAGATGCTGCTGTTGCAAGGAACAGGTGCCAAACAGATATTTGATTTTTACTTTAATCATGTGAACAAGTTCAAAATAATACATTGGAGTTTTTAATTATTTTAATCTCTCTACTGTTTTAAACTGCACCTACTCATTTTTGCTACAAATGCATGAAAACCGCCGTCTACTGATTCCATTACCTCATTATTGTGATTTGTGCTGTGATAGAAGTGACATTGGAATTTTTATTAGTGCATAGCTATGTGGTGACAAGT
>CM052212.1:20798296-20812305 GCA_028454225.1 Lasioglossum leucozonium
CTTTGGAAGTTATTATAGGTGTACAAGTTGCGTGGACCACCCTGTATCTTGGGACAGTCTGACAAATGTACAGATTAAAAGAAACACAAAGGACACGGACTGGATTGTGTTCGATAAAATAAATGAAGAAAGAGCGAAACTTCTAGTGGGTAGATACGGAAACGCAGAAGAAATAGACAAATATGCGGAGGACATAACCCGTAATATCAGGTAAAGCTGGGAAGAGTCAACTCGGCCCGTGGAAGTGAATGGTAACAAGAAAATAAGCTGGTGGAACAAACAGCTACAAAATAGACTAAGAAAAACGAAAGAAAGTAAGACAGGGGGGCAACCCGCATACATGGAAAAGCTATAGAATGGAAAGAACAAAACTACGGAAGGAAATAATGAACAGCAAGAGAAAATTCACAGAATCAATAAATAAAATGCCGGTGGCGGCTAGACTAACGGAAGTGCTCCTGAAATGCGGCGGCGCTGCAATGGGAGTAATAATAAAAGGAAACAAATGACTACATAACAATGACGAAATACTGGAACAACTATTAGCAACACATTTTCCTGTATTTGACAGGAATGTGGAACTGCAAGTAATTGACGAAGATAGCATAAAACCAAACTGGGGACTAGCTAATCAAATAGCAAAACCAACAAAAGTAGAGTGGGCAATTAGATCGTTCAAACCAAACAAAGCACCAGGACTGGACGAACTAAGCCCAAAAATACTAAAAGTGGCTCTAAAACAATACAGGAATGCCATAACAAATATTATAAAAACTAGCATAGCGACAGGCCATATACCGAAAGTATGGACCTGCACAAAAGTGGTATTCCTGCCCAAACCAGGAAAAAAAGATTACGCAGAGGCAAAGGCATACAGACCGATATGCCTGACGTCATTTCTGATAAAAACCACCGAGAGGTTAATTGATCGATACATCAAAACCGTTACATTAAAGGAAAGAGACCTATTTCCTGGGCAACACGCCATAGGACTGGTCATTCAACAGAAGTGGCACTTCACAGAATAATCTGCGAAGTAGAAACAGCAAGGAAACAGAAAGAGCATATAATAGCATGCTTTATGGAGATTGAAGGTGCACTTAATATGACACCAATAGAAACAATAGAACAAGCAATGAAAGATTTCAGTGTGGAAGAGAATATAAGGAAATGGATTCATGCTTGGAAATAGGAAGTTACAAGCATGTAGAGGAGATGCAACGGTAACAGGAACCGTGAAAAGAGGCACACCGCAGGGGGGGATTTTATCACCCCTGTTGACTCACTGTTATGGGAACTGAAAGAAACAGGAGCGGAAATAATTGCCTATGCGGACAATGTAGCAATCGTAAGCAGAAACAAAAACAAGTGCATGGACACACTGCAGATGGCGCTGAATATCACCGAAATATGGTATAACTCGATGGGGCTATCGGTGAACCCCGAAAAAACCGAAGTAATAGAATTCACATGGGCCAGGACATATCCGGCAGACTGTGGGCTGACGTACATGTGTCAGTCATTCCCACTTAAGCAAAATGTCAAATATCTGGGCATAACCATGAACAGGAAATTAACATGGAGACAACACGTCTTCAATAAAGTAAATCTGGCAAAACAAAACCTCACGATACTGAGCAGGGCGGTAGGACCAACATGGGGTCTAAGCCCGAAAATAATGAAATGGATATATGAGGCAATCGTAATACCACGAGTCACTTACGGCGCTGCAATATGGCGGCAAGCAGTAAACCTGTCTACTGTGAAAAATCAATTAGACATATTAGAAAGCGTGGCAAACAGGAAGATATTAGGGTGCGCAAGGCACACACCCGGCAAAGCAATGGAAGCAATAACGAATACATGTCCCCTGGACATTAGAGTAAAAGAAATTGCACTGAAAACGGCATACAGACTAATAAGCTGGGTAAAATGGAAAGAGCTCGGCTATGGCCACTCTAACAGTATCGACACGTTAGGAAATGAGGAAATCAAATACCTGACCCAAATGCCGAAAGATAACGACCAGAAGAGATATTTGGATCATAAACTATATACAACAGAAATAAAAGAGAGGAAAGAATGGGAAAAGGGTATACCCAAGGACATAATAAACACGGAACTCTGGTATACAGACAGGTCCAGGAAACACAACCTAACGGGAACAGCTTGGACAAATAACAAGGGAATCGACAATTATATAAAACTGGGAGATCATCCTACAATATCTCAAGCAGAAATGCTGGCAGTACAAATGTGCGCCATGGAGATAAAGAAACAAAACGGAAAGAGTAGAACAATTACCATCTGCTCGGACAGTCAGGCGACAATAAAAAGCCTACAAAAAATGGAAGGTAGATCCAAATTACTTTGGGAAACTCACGAAGCACTAAATGAACTTTGTAAATCAGGCAGAAACGTAAGAATTACATGGATTTCAGCTCACTCTGGTTTCTCAGGAAATGAAAAAGCGGACAAACTGGCAAATCTGGGCTCTGACTCTCAGCCAGAAGGTCCACAACCCATGATAGGTATATCACAGGCAATCTTTGACTCACAAGTCAACAGATGGTCAAGATCAAAACAAGACAATAAATGGAGGGAAACAAAAGGCCTGAAACACAGCAAAAGCTTCCTAGGAGAAGAAAAATGGCCAGCAAAGAAAGTAAAAGGCATTATCAGCCTTGGAAAGAAAGAAATCAGAAGGATGGTGGAAACTATAACAGGTTTCGCACCCCTCAATTATCACCTGGAAAAAATCGGAAAAGCAACAATTAAGTTATGTACGTTGTGTGAAGAAGAAAACAAGACGCCTGAGCATATAGTGAGAAACTGCCCAACAACGGTTCAGAAGAGACTGACATTGCTGGGCAAACACTCAATAGAAGGGGACATTCTAGAAAAGATCGAATGGAAGAAGATAAAAAGGTACATGGAGGATGTCAATCCATGGAAACACTAGAAAAAGGAAAAAAGAAAAAAAGGAAAATAATAAAATATAAAACAAATATGTACACATATACATAACACTGGAAATATCTAACAACAAAACAAATACACAGGGAAATAATACAATAAACAAAACACGAGCCCAGGAGAACCGGAAACTAGGATACAGGACAGAATACTGATACCGAAAGGTCAATGATAACACACATCTGTCATACTAGTTTTCCTATAACCAACTCCGATTAGGGACAATCCTGAAAGGAAATAAATAACAAAAACAAATCATAAGGAAATAACGGTTAACAAATTACGTAACACAAAACTCGAACCTAAGGTAGGAAATACGTGGAACATAAAACCACATGCATGAAAAATGAAAAACAAGAAACATCTCAAAAATAATCAACAACTATAGAACGAAAAAGGAAAAAGAGGCTCTCGAAAGGAGTAAGACAAAACAGAAATCCGACAGAAACATGCAAACGGAGTAAGGTACCTTAACATAATAAAAAGAAAAAGGAAAAAACTACAAGAGCTACATACTTTGACAAGTAGTCATATCGAACTGGAGACAAGACAAAACAGTTCCAAACACAAAAACACGATATGGCAGACCCCTGCAGTGGCAGAAAACTGCAGTTTCAACGGCATATAACAATATAGAAAAGCCAGAATAAATTATTAAGAAAACGAAGAAGCTATGGTAAATACAAAACTACCATCGAAGGATAAAAGGAGACTGCCACCACTGTTGAAACCTCTCATGGGAGAGGATATGAGACAGGCTAGGGTAGGAAAAATTAGATACAATACCGGCATCTCTGTACACTTGAAAAAGAACATAGATACTACCGAACTCCCAGACGATGCAGAAAGAGGTGTGGGAGACGCAAAAGCTCCTCGATTTCTGAGTACGGCAAAGTCCACACAGTATTAACCTTGCGAAACCAACCACAAAAAATGACAGGGATTGGAACCCGAAAAGCCGGTAGCAGTATACCGAAATGGAATTACGAGAGAGAAAAAAGGAAAGCTACGAAAGCCATCGAAGAGAAAGGTAATAAAATCGGTTTCCGAAGGGCTGCTGGCCTAGTTCGTGTATGGGAAAGCCAGACCGATGAAAATAGCGATCGTGGCCGGAACAGCACGGTCGCAGGCACACCACCCCGATGAGGGAACCGAAGCGTAAGAACATGTGCCCTATATAAGGGGCCAGCGAAGAGACGAAGAAAAAGAGACAGCGACAACCTAGATCATACATAGGATCGGCATATCTACGAGCACGGTCTAAATAGGAAAATGCAGAAACACAGAAAAAAACGGAAGGAAACCTTTAAGGGGAAGGTCTGGTGGACGGAACTACTTGTTGAACGCCGACTGACAACCGAGGATGATGGTCACATCCACATAAACAGCCTTATTTACTAGAATGCGTCAAGCCCACCCAGGAGGGAGGCGCCGATGAAACTGATATTAATTCTCTTTTGTAGGATGAATTTCGGTGAAGTTGGTGAACGAACCCTTCTCACCCCATCGCGAAATAGGCTCGGCAAGAGAAGACCGTATGGAATTGATATTTCGGCTCAGTCGAAATTTCGATAAAGTCGGATCGGATCCCAAGTTGAAGTTAGCTGCTTCCCAACGAAAGCATTACGGGGATAAAAATCATTTTCGCGGTCTCTTGTCTTCGGAAATGCCCTGTAGAATCGTAGAATAGGTCTGAGATCTGACCCAGAGATGTCAGGGAAAGGGAGGGGGCAAATTTCTGGACTATCCGGAAACAGAGTAGGGACGGGAAATCAAAACTTGACGCTATTGACATGTAAACATGGCGAAGTGGGGGGAGTCAAAATATAGGCAGGCGAGACACCCTGCAGGTCCGAAGGTGAGATGGTCCGACGTCCGCACCGAGCCGTAAAACAGCTCAAAAATCCCAAATTAGGTAGCATGGCCATCTCATCGATTACGACCGTCCCGTCTAGTAAAGTCGACGACTCTGAAAGAAGCTCGGGCCATATAAAACAGAGCGTGGCCGAAAAACGAACGATAGATACAATCCGACAAACAGGGCCGAGCATCGGTAGCGCCGCAGTGAAACTGGTGATTAAAGATACGGTGTGCCTTAAGGAAAGGAGGGATGGCCGAATCCTTCTCCGATGTAAACATGACTACTACTACTACTAGACGTGGGTGACTGAGGACTGAGTCTACTACACGGTGGCCCAGAAATATCTATTCTACCGAAACCTAACTTACAATTAGACTAACTTATTGAAAAGATGATTTGTCAAAAACAGCTCTACTAGCCTGTGTATCTCAAGGAAAAAGTATAGTTTAAGTTGGTTTGGATTAGATTGGTCCGATTACGCTTGTAATGTTCCACTCTTCATATGAATTTTTGCATGTATGGTCGGTCGTTATCTGATGTTTTACTTGAAGTGTTGTATCTTTTCAGAAATCTCAAAAAATCTAGTCATTTTTCATAACCGTTACACACACTTAAAAATACATGTAATTTAATTGTGGCTATTGAAAATACTGTATTTTTAATAATAATCTGGGATACGAAGCTGAGACAGCTGAACGGATTCCGCGTGTCCGAGCGTTGGCTCGGGTGGGCTACGGCTTGTCCATGTTCATGGCGACGCGTGACACCGCCGGTTGTTTGGCGAATTCATAAAAGCGGCGAAACGCGAATTTCGATCGGGAGAAAGCGAGACGATACGATATGATACGGTACGGTCCGGGATAAGACGAAACGATACGAAAAGATACAGAACGATACGACATAATACGATACGGAACGAAACCATATATTATAAAGTGTGATTTGTTTGTCTTACGGTTTGTGACGTTATATTTTACAGTTTACTGTGGTTTGTGTGCGTGTGATTTGTTCTCTTGGTTATATTTTCTTGTTTGCGTTTTCAATGATAAAAAGGAGTTTTATAAAAATACTCGTTCCTTACAATAATGAACACAATTTCGTAACGGCGGAGATCCTTGGTCTAGCGTGCGACGCGTCCCTCAAGTATTAGCCCACATCTGATGGTATTAGCTGTGCTGGTTAGTTTTGTGGCGGCCTTGGCGCTGCCCTACGTCGCTGCCACTATGGTTCTCTAGTAATTCCTTTTTCCATATTCCCTTCCTATTACCTTCCTTTCCGCGGGGACCTGGTCAGTCCTGGTATGCATCTGGCGACCAGATCAACGCGGGCCTAGTCCTCTTCATTGTTTTTCCCAGGCCTCGCTGGGGCCTGTTCAAGACCAGGCTCCAGTGAACCTTTCCTTTTTTTATTACACCCTTTTCCTGAATGTCTAACTTTTTCCATCCATCGTGTTTTATGACACTCTTCCGCGATTGTATTTTTCCGCGTATCCTTAATGTCCTTTCCTCGACCTTCCTCTCCTCCTGGGTTTTTACCCGTACTTCTCTCTCCTTACTTTCCTCTCCTTACTTTCCTCTCCTCACTTTCGTCTCCTTACTTTTCCCCCACTATCTACTTCCTTTTTTCCGACTCTTGTAGTTTTTTGGAGAGACCGTTTTTTCAGGGAGTCTTGTAGAAATCGTAGTGTAGGACACTTCGGTCTCGATCGGTATACCGTGAGTTTGTCACGTGAAATAAACTTGTGTTGAGGAAAGAGATTTGGTAGTAACAGTTTCTCCGCCTTTCCCCACAGTTTATTAGCTCACCAAATCGTTCTACTCATCTGTGCTCGCGATTAAACCAAAAGTCTGCTGATTTATAAACAATTTCTCACGATTTTGATCCGTTCGGCACGTGTCTTTGTATTCGCGAGTATCAGCCATCTCACATACAGTACCATGCGTTAATTTCTGTTGTGTCTACCACCTTCCGCACCATTTTATGGTTCTTCGAGCCGGATCTTGTAAGTGAGAGTGCCCAGTGATTGCGCGTGTGTGCTTTGAACAGACCCTCAAAGCATCTGCTCAAGACGCTTCCTGCGCTGACCGAGTTAATTGACGAGGAAGCTCTCCCCCAAGACCCCTCAACATGCCGACGGATCAGTCTCGTGTACGATTCGCCTGCTCCTGAGCTTCTGCATATTGCGTCAACGCAAGAGAGCAGGGTCGTTCGTCTGGAGAATGCAGCAGCCACTACGGCGGAGCTCTTTGTAGACCGTATTTCCGGGTCAAAACTAAGGTTCTAAGACACCAACATCGGGCAGGTGCTCACCGTCTTCGAGCAGGAACATAAGTACTTGGAGCAACGTTGGCTTAATCAGAACAAACTCACCCATATTTTAAGGGCAAGGTGCATCTGCGGGCTCATTCGGTGTTTGCGAGAGTTTCTCTGGTCATCCCTGCCTTGACTGCTTAGTTGCCCAACACCAGCACGTCTTCTCAAACACGACAGTTGACAGCAGAAGTTTACCCGCAAACTCGCTTGCCCGAAATTCCTTCGCCAAACTTCAGTGGAGGGTACCAGGAGTGGTTCGCGTTCAAGGAGCTGTTCCACTCGCTGGTAGGGACGAGCGACCGGCCCACAGCAATACAGAGGTTGTACTAGCTGCGTGGAGCAGTGTCAGGACCGGCTGCTCATTTAATTCTGATTCTTGAGTAATTTCTGTTGTATCTACCATCTTTTGCAACAGCACGCAGGTATACACAGAATTCATTATAGAAATAACACTAGTTTCTCGCGAATATATCTCGAAAACTAAAGCCGAGCGGGACGGTAGTAACACGTTTAAGGAAAAGTAGCTTAGTATTATAAGTTCTACAACATGTTTGACATTCATTACAGTCGGTTAGGTGTATCCTTTTTTGCATAAAAAATTTTCTCATGCTTTTTGTGAAAGTTGCCAACGATTTCCCTTTAGAAAAGTTCATTTCAGATATTGGCTTGGTTAATTAACTATACTGACTGGGTTAATTAACTATACAAGAGCATTATGGATATAAGAAAATGCTCAAATCTGTTAAGAAACATTATTCCAACTAGTTAATATTTGATATAATAACGGTGGATCATTTCAAAATTTATCTGTATATTCAATTTTTACAAAAATCAACAAGTGATTCCAAACTTTTAGCCGGTAGAGAACATTTCAGGGTGGTCCAAAATTCCCTCAACTCCCGGAGATGGGAAGTTCCTGAAGTCATTTGAAACGACATTTTCATTTTGCAAAATGTCAGCTAGGGCTTCGTTTGGGAGTTATTAACGAAAAACACGGACCAATCAGAGCGCGAGCTAGACGCGAACTGTCTCGAGCGCCGCGACGAAGAAATGAACAAGACAAGCAGAGCAGAAATTGATTGAATTAATTATTGTAAAAACTAACATAAATCATCCGTAAATCCATTTGTTATTTCGAAATGAGGGTAACTAGTCTTCTCGGTGACGAACTGCACAGCTAATCTCAGGTATACAGCAGTGCCGAACGGTAAGGGACGTACGGCCAGGTTAACGAACTGCACAGCTGTTCCGGACCTCCACTTTTATTTTTCAAACGATAAATAAATCGTATGGTTCCTTCACACAAATGCCATGAAATTTTTCCACACTCGCGATCACTGTCCGCAGTTGTCAACAAATAGCTATGAACTAATAATAATTTCAATGTATTGCAGCACGACTCACAATAAACAGGTAATGCGATCAGTAGACTGCGGATTCCTTCTTTGGGTCGCCAGCGAGGCGAAAATGTTTATCAAATTGATGAACAGGATTAATAAATTGGACGTTGCACGACATTGAACCTGTGTACTCGTTGAAATCCGTCAACGACCATTGCCTCGCTGAAAACACCGGTTCTCGTGCAATCACCGAAGTTAAGTGGCGTAGGGCGGGGGACGTACTAGGATGGGCGACCGCTCGATAAAAAGCCGGGAAGTGGCGCTCTGGGTGCGTCCGACGTGTTGTTGGCAAAATAGGTGGTTCGGAACCCACCTTAATAAAAAGTAGGTCCCGCTTGAAATAAGGCGATAGTGAGGATTGGTAAAGGGAGAGGTGGTGGAATGGATTTGAAACCCTTAGGGGACCAAATATCATTACATATATACATACATACTCGTTAAAATCCACAAAGGTATTCCTAATATCCGCCCTATGGAATTATCGAGCATATGGGATCGATGTCCTTTCACTTTTTAACTGGTCTCAAATAAGTAATTTTCTTGAGATCGCATGAAGTGGTATCCAATGTGTCCATAAATGTACAATTGAATCCTCAGAAGTGTTCACAAAAATTCACCACATGTATTCAGACTAATTCGCATTTGATGCACGTTAATTTGACTTTTACACACGAAGCATAAAATATTAATGTAATTAATGTGAAGTCTTTGAGTGTACCCACATAAAAAACATCGTAATTTAATGTTTTAAGAAAATGGAGTTTTATCAGAGGAAGCGTCCGAACACGTTTGCATTCGGGTGCACACTGATTCAAGACAGTTGACGAGCTATTTGACGGTTACAGCCAGAATGAGAAAGAATCGCGAAATTTGAGAAAGGAGGATAGACAATGTATTAGTACAGCAACGCGCGATGTTTCTGCGGGAATTTGGTGTAGATCTTCACTTGTTTTATCGATCGGGCATTGGTCTCGTCAGCTGTATTGAATCAGTGTGCGTACGAACGCAAGCGTGTACGGGCGATTCCTCTTGTATAACTCCATTTTCTTAAAACGTTGAATTAAGGTGTTTTTTATGTGGATAGTCTCGAAGACTTCACATTAATTATACTAATATTTTATGTTTCGTGTGCGAAAGCCAAATTCTTGTGTATCAAACGCGAATTAGTGATGCGCGATTCCATTCATCTTTTATGGACACGTTGGATACCACTTTATGTGATCTCGAGTTAATTATTTATAAGTAATTACTTATTACTTTCTCTTTAAGTGAGAGGACATTGATCCCTTCTGCTCGATAATTCCATAGGGTGAATATTAGGGATGCCCTTGTGGATTTTAACGAGTAGGCTCAATGTCGTGCAACAGTCAATTTTTTAATCCTGTTCATCAATTTGATAAACATTTTCACCTCGCTGGCGACCCAAAGGAGGAATCCGCAGTCTATTGATCACATTACCTGTTTATTGTGATTCGTGCTGCAATACAAGTGATATTGGAATTATTATTAGTGCATAGCTATTTGTTGATAAATGTGAACAGTGATTGCGAGTGTGGAAAAATTTCATGCCATCTGTGTGAAGGAAATATTCGAGTTATTTATCATTTGAACAATGAAAGTGGAGGTCCGGAACAGCTGTGCAATTCGTTGACCTGGCCGTACGTCCCTTACCGTTCGGCACTGCCATATACCTGATATCAGCTGTGCAGTTCGTCACCGAGAGGACCAGTTACCCTCATTTCGAAGTAACAAATGGATTTACAGATGAATTATGTGAGTTTTTACAATAATTAATTCAATCAATTTCTACCATTTTCAAGCGTGGGCTCTTGTAGAGCGGTTCCTAATTTTTCGCCTAATTGGAAAATTGACCAACCCCGTGCGTGTGTCACCAATCCTTCCAATGCGCCCGAAGCGCGCTAGAAGTCCAAGTGTTCTTTTGACCTTGCAACTGTATGGTAAAATTCTCGTACCTGCGAGAGTTAATGTAAATCAAGCGTACATCCTTTACTAATTACTAACTGTAAGAGCCACATGTCGGGTACAGACCGGTGTCTGCTAACGAAAACATAATACATACAGCCAGTGTCATAAGTATTCGTAGGCCCTGTAACCGTATCGTTACATATGTATTTACGAACGGATTTGTATATACAAATGTTCTCGAGCTGCATGCCGGCATGACCCCGCCACGGTCATCGTTGCGTGTTGTCGATCCTTGTTATAGACAAAGATCGCGAGGTTCCCCCACGCCGTGGACATGCGCGCGCATCGGTCTCCGCGCGATCTGGATCGATGGAGGTCGATGCGAGCCGACGGAGCATCACTCTACGTTTGGAATCGGTCTAGGTGAGACGTCGGGAGTGGTCCGGTCGGCGAGAAACGGTAGAGACGGTAGAGAGGTCAAACCGACCTGATAATTTGGCAAACCGTCCAAATTATCCACGCGATCTACGCGCCTCAAACAGAAGAGTCGGGAACGCAAACCGCGTTATGGCACAGCCAAGAATCGAAACCCGCCGAACGATTCTCCCGGGCTGTTCCGCGTAGAGTCACATTTACTACTCCATTTGGAGTAAATTTAAATTGTCGTCGTATAAATACATAAACTCTCTTCGATCCGACCACTCACAACGTGCATTAGAGTGAGTTACCATGTTTCGGCGGCCATATTGCAAGGTGAGTGTGTGTGTCCGAATTCGATTCGGACAAATATCGAGTATTCCGTGATCCGTAAAACATACTCTCGCAGTCAAGCGTGGATATCGGAGGTGTCGCTCGGTCACTTACGTGGCTGCCGTATCTGAAGGTGTTTCCACGCGTGTTTGCGAGATTCTGACGAGTGGGCAGCGTTCGCACTCCCCCCAGTACGCTGGTGGGATCGTTCGTTTGTTCTACGTCGTTGGTTGCGTCGTCGTCTTGCTCGCATTAGCGAGTTGAAATACCCTCGCACATTCGTCTGGATATCGGAGGGGTCGCTTGGTTCACGTATATACGTCGCTGCCGTAACCGAAGATGTTTCCTGACGAGTCTGTGGGATGCGAGTAGACAGCGTCTGTCTCTCCCCCCCCCCTGGCGTATGCCGGCCGGAACAACCGTCTCTTAAGGTGTCGCCGGGTAGTCGAGGTCTAGTATGGGTCGTCACCCACGCAATTCCTCCGAATTTCGGCCAATTGCGTGAGTGCTACGACCGGTCCTCAATCGTTCGGGTTAGGGAAGAGCGAGACGAAAACCACCTCGCGAGCCGAATCGGAGTCGAATGCATACACTCGCCGATGTAATTGTGGTGGATCGAATTACACGGTGTTGTGGCACTGATTCCAGCGTGGAGCCGCTATTTGCCGTAGGAGCAAATAGCTCTTTCAAATTCGTTATTTTATTCGCTATTTGCCGTAGGAGCAAATAGCTCTTTCAAATTCGTTATTTTATTCGCTATTTGCCGTAGGAGCAAATAGCTCTTCAATATCTCGATCTTTCCTTTCTTGTTCGCTATTTTCCGCAGGAGCAAATAGCTCGTTCAAATATTTCGTATTTCAATTCGTTCACCGAATTTGCGTGCTGTTACCGCGAACAGCAGTTTTTCCGTCTTGAACACCGAAGTCGTCCTTCGCGCCGTGTGTTTACCCGTTGAGGATACACGTACTAGCGTCACGTCATTGTATCGCGACACAAACAACCGTCGTCGCTCATTTCTTCTACCTTGTCCTTCGAAGAATTTGTATTGTTTTCAACGATCTATTACAGTCAGATTGGTATTATTGTTCTTCTGTGTATTATACGATCATTCGCTTCGAACACACACGGGTGTTTAGAAATATTCGATCTATTCTATCATTAACGGAATTTCCACAATCCGTTCATCCGTTGAGCGCGTAACGTTTCTTACTTCGCCTCGAACTTCGAGACGAACGTTACCGTAATTGTACCAAAGAACATACAGAATATATCGTATTCTACCAGATACTGCTACTTGATCATTCCTTAAAGGATCCAAACTCCTCCGCTATCCAGTGCCTGGAGGCACGAAACAATATCTCGCGATTACATTCTTAAGCGAGATCACGCAGGGGTAGTAACCGACCCCTACGCTAGCGGGACTTTGTTTGCATCCGTCTTGATCGCGGCTAAAGTCATCATACGCGCGCGACAATAATCCGTACGTTGTATGCGCGACCTTAACGTAGCGTCCGGACGCAAACAACAAGAAACCCGACGGTTATAACACATTGTGGGCACACACGTGCAAATAAAGATTAACAAAGCCGAACAATCATAAGATTGACCACGGTATTTACATTTTGGCCCTTCGAGACGCATATCGTGGTACTACGTGCTGGATATTATGAATTTGTGGATACTCCTCGCAATCGCTGCTGACCTGTTAGCATTGGAAAAATTGCTGTTGATTGCCGCACATCTGACTAGACGAGAGTTTGTATATAGGACTTTGCCATCGCATCATTGCTGCCTGCATACTACGTACGCTGCAGCATTTTGGATCTGTAGAATTAGTAGGTACTGTTGAATAAGTAATCTAGACCTTTTGTCTTAAACTAACGTATATTCCCTTTGGGTTACACATGTAGAATGTTTATCTTCTTGTAGGACACCTTTTGCCATCTCATGTGAGAGCCAAATTCTTACCCCCAACGACGCTAAATCCTACGCTTCACTTGCCGCGCTCGCAATGATGCTCAACTTCATCAGTGACACTCCTTTTGTCTATTACACTAAACTAAATTTAGTCGATTTTCAACAGGATCAATCGACTTCGCACAAGAATAGCTGCTGGATTGGTGAAATCGGAAAATCGTCAACGAGCATTCCTAAGCGCAGTCTTCAATCTTGGTTTTACATGAATCCTTTTATCGCCATCTGTTTGTGTTAATTGATTATTGTTATGGATCCGCAATTTAAAGGTTTGGTTGCGCAACGCGGTTCGGTGAAAGCCAAACTTACTACTTTCCGCAAATTTGTTAATTCGTTGAATAGCGAGACCGATGTAAATGCTTTTGAGAGGCGTTTCCGGGCAAACGAGGGTCTATATGAAAAATATGATTCAATTCAATGCGAAATAGAAGCCCTTGTCTTGGGCACTAGTGAGGAGGCATCGCACCAGCAGGAACGGGAAACGTTCGAAGACGATTATTATACGTTAGTGTCAGCCATGGATAATTTCTTGATAAAGGCATGTCCTATGCCTTGAACTTCGCGAGCTCAATCTGCAACGCCTGTTGTATCAGAATCGTTTTCTGCTACTCTTCTACCTACTATAAAATTGTCAACATTTAATGGTGACTTCGGGCAATGGATTAGATTCAAAGAAACATCCGTTTCGTAGGTACACGAGTGTGAAAAATTAACCAACATTGATAGGTTTAATTACTTACAAGGGAGGTTACCCAATCGTAACACGCCGATTGTAATGAAATTTTGGCATGATATAGAACTCAAAAAAA
>CM052212.1:20812405-20827890 GCA_028454225.1 Lasioglossum leucozonium
CGAACAGCGTATTGGAAAGAAAGAGACGCGCACAGTCGGGCTTTTAAACTGTGCTGGCGACGGCGACACACTTCGGTAATGCGATCCGTATTTCATTCTGTCCTTCTCTATGTTCGGCTCTCTATTGAAGTTTCGCTCGGCGCGCTCGGCGCGGTCGGCGCGATAGATATCTGAGCGCAGTCATAAATCAAAAAGCATGTCCCTATACGATCTCTGTCCGTGCAAAACACAGCTTTTGGACAGGGATGGAGCATTTACTGTATACCGTCCTCAACCGCCTTGTAGTATCCCAGTGTCTAAGGCAGGTCCCGCTAGATAGCCTTACCGATGAGTCGTCTAGCGGGCCTAGGACGAAATGCTCCCTTTCCTTTTCCTCCTCTCTCTCACTCATTCTAGCCGCCGCCAAAGTGTGTTCAAAAAGTCGAATAGTTCCATTGAAAACAATTAGTATACCCCGGCTTGAATTGTGCGGGGCTCTCCTATCAGCACAATTAGTAGATCGGATTAGGAAGGCATTGGCCATGGAATTTACAACGGAATTTTATTGGACAGACAGTGAAATAGTATTAGCATGGCTAGCTGATAATCCACATAGGTGGAAAACATTCGTCGCAAATCGCGTTGCTGAAATACAGCGTCTCACATCAGTCGTGACGTGGCGACATGTTGCTTCCGCGGATAATCCTGCGGATTTATTGTCTCGAGGAGTTGAATTGGTGGCGTTACGAGATAGTAATCTACGGTGGCATGGCCCGGTTTGGTTGTTCGATGATGCCCAAAAATGGCCTGCCACGGAGCATACACACTTGGATGTTCCAGAACAACAACCCGCGGTATTAACACAATTGTCTGCGATCACTGATGACAATCGTATTTTAGATTTGATAGGCCGAGTTTCTAGTTATGCCAGGTTACTGCGTGTAGTTGCATTTTGCTGGCGATTTATTGATAATAGTAGAGGCCGTGCTCATGAGAAAATTTCTGAAAAACCAAACTGTGTCGTTCCTTTAGCTGAAGAACTGCATCATGCCGAGAAATCGATAATTAAGGTTATTCAACGTAATTATTGTTCGCATGAAATTCAAGCTATTGAAAAGGGGAAACCCATAAACAAAAATAGCAACATAATAGCTCTAAGTCCGTTTTTAGATGAACTAGGCCTCCTCAGGGTGGGCGGTCGTCTTCAAAATGCACCTATTTCGATTGATGAAAAACATCTTATCATTATTAGTAACCTGGGTCAGTTCCCGGAATCGTTAATTGATTTTGAGCACAAGCTATTATTACATGCTGGTTGCCAACAAACCGTTGCCTCCTTGCCTAGCAGGTATTGGATTGTAGCAGATAGATGGGTGGTGCGCAAGGTGCTTCGTCGTTGTATCAGGTGTTATCGGACCGTACCTATTACAGTAGCGCCTCGAATGGGCACCTGCTGACCGCGCAACACCGACCCGTGCGTTTCATACTAGCGGCGTAGATTACGCGAGCCCATTTCTGATTCAAGAAAGGGGACGTGGTCGAACTGCCAGGAAGGCTTACATTTGTTTGTTTATTTGCTTTTCCACCAAGGCAATGCATCTTGAATTAGCTGTCGATTTGTCAACGGATGCATTTTTAAATTGCCTACACAGATTCGTCTCGCGTCGTGGTAGATGTCATATTTTATACTCTGATAATGGCACGAATTTTATCGGGCTCACAATGAGCTAAATGAATTAGGCGTATTACTGAGTTCGACTGCGCATAAAGAAAAAATAAAACAAGCTCTATCAAACGAACGCATAGAATGGCGGCTTAATCCTCCACATGCTCCACACTTTGGTGGGCTGTGGAAGCGAGGGGTTAGGTCGGTGAAGACACATTTGCGGAGAGTGGTAGGTGAACAAAAACTTAGTTACGAGGAATTTTACACAAATAGAGGGTTATTTTATAGAGGGTTACTTATTAACACAAATAGAGGGTTGCCTTAATTCCCGACCGATTCATCCTTTATCATCCGATCCATCAGACTTTTCTCCGCTAACTCCTGGCCATTTCCTTATTGGAGATGCACTAACTGCACTTCCTCAGCCTGGTTTTATTGGTATACCGCAGAATCGTCTGAGTAGATTTCAGATGGTACAGCAAATGCTTCAGCATTTTTGGAAGCGGTGGCAGAAGGACTACCTCCACGGATTACAGCAGCGACCTAAATGGCGTGACCACGCTCCTGAGATACCCAGAATTGGGTATCCTGGAAAAGATGGGGTTGTCCGAGTGGCGACTATTCGTACAGCTAGCGGAATTTACAAAAGACCAATGGTCAAAATTTGTATTTTACCAGTTGATGACGATTGCGTTGATAAAGTTTCAATTAGTTAGTTTGGTTTTGTTTGTATTTCATTTTGCATGTTTTCGTTTTAAGTCTTATTTTGTAAGCATTCGTTATTGTTTGTATTCACGCCTTATATTATTGTTATTGTTATTTTATATTCACTTTTCTTATCGTTTAGATATAGTCAGTTTGTATTTGTTATTTGTATAGTACATATTTAGTTTGTGTTTGTATTATAGGTTAATGGCTTGTATTCTGCGTGCTAGCAGTTCAGTTTGCATTATTAGTCTTGTCTTTATTATTGGTTTATTATACTTTTCGTTGAACTTAGAATAGTTCAAGGTGGGCGGCATGTCGCGGCCAAATTACGGTCCTTGAACTCGGGTCCCTTTTATACGCCAAATGTTATAGCTACGTAGCGGGCTTGTCGCCGTAAATTGAAAAACTTGGCATTATTCATTAACGGCTCGTTTCGATGGGCCCAGGACATAGGACCCGCAGACCCCGGCAGGCACAGTTGAGGGCCATAAATGCCCGGGCCTTGGAAATGCATATTCATGAATAGGACCAAATGGCGGACATCTGGTCAGCACTTGAATTCGACCCTCGGTTGATCCTCGTGTAGCCTTCCAAAGTCTTTGGGTCCCGGGTGTGCTTATGGTGACTTGGGTCAGCCGCCACCTTCCGTCTAGCATTTTCCTACCCTTGGGACCTTTCCGCTAGAGGGAGGAGGATCGGCCGGGAGGGAAGAGAACCGAGGCTTCCTGGGCACGGTTGGTCGGTTCTGTCGGGAGTTGTCGCACATCGTCGCTCACATGCTTTTGTCGTTTTTCCCCTTGGTACTTTAGAATCCACACTAACTTAATCAATCAGATTTCAATCTCTGTAAGTACAAGATTGTAACGACAACTATGGAATAAAGTTATAATTAAAACGATATAAGTTTTCGCACTTGGCAGTTAAAGGAAGGTGGTCCTTCGGCTCTTTACACATTGTGGGCACACACGTGCAAATAAGGATTAACAAAGCCGAACAATCATAAGGTTGACCACGGTATTTACACAACTTTTGTCAATATAACTATCCGTCGCTCGGACTTAGTTTCCGAGATAATTACGAAAAAGTCGATAAACGCATTGATGCATTTTTAACATAATGAGCAGTATGTATCAATTAAATAATCTAGAAATGTAATTAAAATTATTATTTTGCATACTTATTGACTATTTTAAATTCACCCTATATGTATATGTATAAGGAGAGTGAGATACTACTCCTGGATTTTCGTATGCGTGGTCGGTCTATCTTGGTATATCTTCCTCCACAAACCTAGCCACAACTCATTCTATTCGCATAATCTTTGCATTGTAGCTGTCATCCAGAATTTAATCTAGTGATGGAAAAATTATGCAAATAGAATGAGTTGTGGTGTGGTTAGTATTGGGTTAGGTTAGTCTTAATTACTAGATCAAATTCTAGATGACCGTTACAATACAAAGATTATGCAAATAGAATGAGTTGTGATTAGATTTGTGGAGGAGGCGGTGAGGCCGGTCGTCAGGCCGGCTCGACCACCCATACGGGAATCGGAAATATGCGTACGCAATATAGAAAATTCAATTCAGTACTAGCAATAGTTTTGTGAATTTTATCGAGAACTATAACCGAGCGACGGATAAATATAATGACAAAAGTTGTTCAGAATGTTGTCCTCGACAACATATGTGAAGGTCAAAGTGATCCGAGGTGGGTCCCCTCTTAGCTATATTTACCTTTTTGATTTCAAATGGGATACAGCGGTCGGTGTTGCATCGACTTTCTCGAGGATCGAACAATTAGTGCGAAAAATGAAATCACTCGGTGGTGAAATATCGGACTCGATGGTGATCTCGCGAATTTTCTCGACATTACCGCCCATGTACAATCATTTTCATAGCGCGTGGGACAGTACGGAAAACGCGAGGAAAACGCTAAAAAATTTAATGCCGCGGTTAATAACAGAAGAATCGCACGCCGAGAAAGATACGACAGAAGGTGAAACAGTCACGTTGTGGTCGAAAACAAAAGGCAGTGAACCAGCGCAAAAGAGCGGGAACGCGAAACGATTTCAAGAATCGTGTGGTGACGAAAACAATTTAAAATCGACTCGGTGTTATTCGTGTAGCAGAACGGGACGTAAACAAAAGAATTGCCAAGGCTGTTACACGTACGGTGTAAAGAGGCATTTTTCTAGAAACTGCCCGACGAAACAAAAGAGCGACGCGGACCGGAAGAACTATGACACACAGCATTTGTCATTCATGGTCAACAGTGGCGACCTTGGGAGTTTCCCCTTGTGGAGTGTTTGTGTAGTGTTATAATATTCTTTATTATTGATGTGTTTATTGTTGGCGTTCGTTGTTGTAATATTCTTTAGGGCTGCTATGTAGCAGCGACCGCGACGTTTGCGTGCTCATTAATGTTTAAGATATTATATTTATTAGTTTAGTTATAGATAATGCGACATACTGCCTGTAAAATAATGATTGTACAAGGGAACGCGAGGAGAGCTCGAGAGGTAGAATATAATATAGTTACGGGTCTCCTACTAAGGGGATTCTCGCTGGCATCGCGAAACGTGTGTCCGACAATAAACAGTCAAAAAAGGACCACAGGTATAGGCCACGTGGTAAGGTCGCTGTTGGCAGCGATCTAGGCCCGTTATGACCCAAGGAGAAGGGTGTGACCACCCTTCCATGAATTGGGGCAACGTGCACGGTAAGACCTGTGGGGTCGACCGGGGCCGGTAGGCTTGCGATGCCGGCGGGGAGCGGTACGCGCCGAAGTAAATATATTATTATTCGTCAGAAGGGCATATTGTTCTCAGTTTTCTCCGAGGAATCGAGGTGAGAACATCGAGCTCTCCTCGCGACATCCTACCGAGAAAGCCAAATTGTGTTTAATTTCAGAAAAATAAATTTGTTGAAAGTACCATAATTTCTATCCTGCGTTGACAAATCAATAATAGGATTGGAGCACGGTCAGCTTTATCTACTTGATATGCAGGTTTTGTTGCCTAAGTTCCCCAATGCGGTGAATAAAAAAGTTTCTTTGCAATTATGGCACAAGCGACTAGCGCATCAGAACAAATGACATGTTAAAAATTTTTTGCAAAATCTTGAAATTAATGTAGAAGTTGATAAAGAATTTTGTGACGCGTGCGCCGTAAGAAAGCATCACCGATCTGTTTTCGGACAGAATAAAAATAAGGCTTGTGCACCAAGAGAAAGGGTGTACTCGGATGTTTGCGGTCCGATGAGAACGGATTCAATAGGTAGATAATCCAAACTGTAAGTGCAACCAAGATCAGGAAACACTTAACCACGTGCTTTGGCAGTGCAATATTTATAACGATCAGAGGAAAAAATTTATACAAAACCTCTCGAAGATAGGATATCAATTGCCGTTGGACGTAGGATGTTTAATAGCTAAACCTAATGTTATGGCCTGCGTATATACGATAGCCTTCTTGAATACTTGCAATTTACGTGTCTAAGGGCCTTCCCTTATGTACTATTATGTAATTACGTAACTATTAATTTTATATTACATTTAATATTATGTACTACTGTTCTTGTCATATACTCTAATATGTAATATTCTGTAACGTTCAATTTGTTATAATAAATCTCATCCGAGATTTCCAAATTAAAAAAAAAAAAAATAGGTATTACATAGCGTTGAAAGATGAATATAGTTGGTTTTCGCGTGGTCGAGTTTATGCGTCAAAAATCTGAGGTTATAGAGAAAGTGAAAGCCTATTGTAACGCGATAAGAAATCAGTTTGGAAAAGATATTAACGAGTTAATTACGGATGGAGGGAGAGAATACGTAAATAAAGTAGTAACTGATTTCTTGCATGAGAAGGAGATAAGACATGTCGTGACGGTTCCATATACGTCGGAACAGAACGGCATTGTCGAGAGAGAAAATCGAATTCTTGTAGAAGCAAGATTCTTTACCGAAGACGTTATGGGCAGAGGCGATAAATTTCGCAGCACACGTGCTAAATAGAAGTGGACCCACAAAAGTCACGTGCAAAACACCGTACGAACTATGGTTCAACAAGACTACTTCTGTAGATCGTTTCAAAGTTTTCGGCACGGAATGCTTTATTCAAATTCCCAAAGAAAAAAGACGTAAACTGGACAGGAAAGCGATGCGGGGTCTTCTTTTCGGGTACAAAGAAGGCTTAAAAGGTTATACTACATTGTACATACCGGAAAAACACGAAGTAGTAGAAAGTCGCGATGTTATATTTAAGTCCGAAAAGTTATTGTCTTGTTACGTAGATATTGGAGGTAGGAGCGAGGTCGATGAAAATACTGGAACGGCGGAAAAAGAAAAGTAACGGAGATATTTAGGTGTCCTGCTTTATCGAATTCACCCTGTATAAAGCGCGATTAGTTATAAAGGGATGCGAACAATTTTAATGAAACGTTCAGCCCTGTAGTCAGATACGATACACTTAGAATTATGTTAAGTCTAACAGCACTTAAGAATTTATCGCTGTGACAATTCGATATTAAAACAGCATTTTTGTACGGAAATCCAAGTCAAGAAATTTTTATGCGACAACTATAAGGGTTTGATGACGGCTCCAACAGAGTATGTAGGTTGAGAAAAAGTCTATGCGGTCTCAAACAAGCACCAAGGTGCTGGAGTGAGCACTTCTCAAACTTCTTGCGAAGTTATGGTTTAAGGAAGAGTTCGACAGACCCTTGTTTGTATTCTTGCATGAAGGATAAAAGTGTTTTGATGTTGGCACTGTGGATTGATGAGGGCCTAATATCTGGATCATGCGTGAAAGAAATCGATACTTTTATAAGCAAATTTTGCGAGAAATTTAAAGCAAACGTTTACGTAAATATAAGAAAGTATGTTGGCATGGAAATTGTAAAAACGCGAGATGGTTTAATTTTTGTAAATCAAGAGAGTTATGCGGAAAAGGTAATCGAAAAGTTTGGACTGAAGGAAGCAAAAATTGTAACGACACCAATAGAAACTGGATGGATTGCCACAGATTCTGAAAAAGTTGACCAAAAAGTATCACATCGTGAAGCAGTTGGAAGTTTAATGTTTCTTCAGATTGTAAGTAGGCCGGATATCGCGTTTGCATTTAACATTGCATTTAGAGCAATAAAAAAGCCAACGTTGGCACTTAATCAAACGAATTATTAGATATATAAAGGGTACATATAAGTACGGGTTGCTGTACGGTGCAAATTCCGATTTAGCGACATTGTCTGATGCCGATTTTGCCGGTGATAGTGAGTCGCGTAAATCTACGAGTGGTGTATTGTGTATGTTTATAGATGCGGCGGTAAGCTGGCTGTAGGGACGAGTCAAGGGAAGTCGAAATCCTAAGTCTTCGAAACAGCTGGACACGATTTATGGTGTACGTGACTAGACAAAGCTATTTTTGAGAGAACTGTTTAGTTCCAGAGCCTAGCATGATTTTAGTTTTCGTTAGTCACAGTTTCAATAGCGACATACGGGTACCATAAATCGTGGAGCGCAGAAGGACCTTCGACGAAAGGGCAGCGATCGTCCGCGCCCGGAAAAACACCACGTGCGTAAGGTCTGGAGGAAGCCAGTGTTATTAGGAAGAGATTTTTCTACCTTCCATTAGAAAGAAAAGGACAGAGCACATAGAATAAATAGACGGGACGACGAAGACACAAAGTCAGTTCTGAGCCGAGAGTCGTTCGAGTTCCGTTAAATTCTGTACGCCTTATTTCCAGTTCAATCAGGAAATAAATTCCTTAAACCTACAAACATTGTGTAATTAAATACAAAATAGTTATCCCGATACTGGCAAAGTAAAAATCAACAATGCGTAGCGCTTTCGATAACGGAAGCCGAGTGTGTTAGCGCGGCCACGGCAGCGAATGACAATACAGTAATCGCGCGATCCCTGTCCTGGGTCTTTACTAGGATCCCAGTCCACTCACTCCACCGGCTGTCAACGCTGCGCCGCTTCGCAGGGCGGCGACGATTGATGTAGGCTCGGGTATATCAGTGTGAATACCACTACATTGACTCGAGGGATCGATTTTACAAATCTCTTAATTTTCATTATTTGTTTATGGAACTTTCACTACCTTATTTCTGGCATTTTTCTGATTAAAATGACACCAAACACAATATAATTTGAACTGTATTAAGTGGTTTTATCGACGATGAAAGTCTCGAAGGCAACGACGAATAGCGTATTGGAAAGAAAGAGACGCGAACAGTCGACGTCGCCGGCACAGTTCACATGTTGAGTAAGTATGGGACAAATTATATCGTGTTTGGTCTTGTTCTAATCAGAAAAAAGCCAGAAACAAGCCAGTGAAAGTCCCATAAAAAATAATTACAAATAAAGCATTTTTAATTGGCATTACATTGTGAGAACACGCGGACCTTTAAACTGTGCCGGCGACGGCGACACGCGGTCGGCGCGATAGATAAGATAAGCAATCATACATAAATCAAAAAGCATGTCCCATTACGCTCATTGTCCACTCAGCCCCCCGTCCTTTGGACAACGAAAGAGAATCTACTGTATTGTTTTTACGTAATCTTTATGTTTAATGAACCTATTTTAATTTTTTCAAATAGCAAATGTTAAATGGCTATAATGACGATTTTCTTATCCGGATACGTCAAGAGAGAATTCAATTTATCTTCCTATATAGTTACATGTATATGTTACGGATAATGTGTCTAAAATGGGCATTTTATAAAATGGCGCATTGGAAGGAGTTGTGACACGCACAGAGTTGGTCGATTTTCCAGTTCTATAACCCAGACCTAATGCATACTAAACCAGACGAACCCATACCTAACTCAAACCACGCATATAAAAGTCCACGTTTTCACACGTTTCTGCAATATTTTATATTTTTTTCTCAGTTCAAAAAATTTAATGTGAGTTATGATTAGGTCGCGGGAGGGGGGGAGGGCGGAGAGGAAGTAAAATACGCAAGAAGTAAAATTGTTTGGTTATGGATTTTGATACGCATAGTCTGGGTGAGGTCTGGGTTATGTCTGGGTATAGGCAACACATGAGACGTCTATCAGAATACAAGATATTAACGATAGGCAGAGTACAAGCGATAGCAGCTGAAGATAAAAGAATGTGAGTTATAGGCAGAGCAGAAGCGATAAAAAATAAATATCACAGAATGTCAAGTATGAGTTTAGCACACTGCGCAGAGAACCGTGGATATTATATAAAATGTCCATTATACACATTGCCCGATTTTTCTATAGAATCATTCTATTGTATTATATCGAATTCATTTGTAATTTTTCATATTAGGTGAAAATATCAGCACTCTTGTATGAAATATCTGAACGCACTAATCAACTAGCTCAACCCCGTGCACGATTGGTTGACGCAAAGACATTACAAACTCGTTCAACTACAGCGCATATTCCCGAAGCTTCACCACGTATAATCGAGCTTGCGAAACCTCGAATGCCATATCAGCAGCCTTCCAAGCCGATGGGATACGTTTCACATGGTGCACTACATGCTATTGGTTCGTATATTTTGCGTCATGAAAAACTTGTGAAACAGAAACGTAGTATAATATTCTCTTCAAACTGTCGCAAAGGTCTCTACTGTAATTGTTAAAATTTTATCTCCACCACTGAAACCAGTCAAGCGGTAAAAACGTACGATGACTTAGCCAACGAGGCAGCGCCACAGTGCGGATAAACATGGCATAACCCACTGCACGTGTATCTTATGATGTACGATAAATTCCTTTAGCAAAACTACATGTTACTAGGAAATCTATATTTGTTTCGTTGCGACTGTTTGAATTGTTGCCTGCCAAATTAATATTGGGCAGCTAGTTCAATGACGTTCGAGTTATCGCAAAAGACAATTAGTAATCGTGAACAGACAAAGAATGCGTTTCGTTCCGGACCTGCTAGTGGACTCGTCAGTAAGGCTAATCTAGCAGGTCCTGCCTTAGATGCTACCGCACGCAAGAGAATATAAAAGGTACGACGCGGAATTTAACGCGGTTATCCTAATCGCTAGACAACGAAACACCACATACAAAACGTCATAATTAATACGAATACTAGACAAGACAACGGCTGGTGCGTTGTACTTGTTTACCCGAGGACTGGAAAGTGTCACGGCGATCGAGGGTAGAATTCAATTGAGTGAACTCGATTTCCAGTCCTATCGCGATGAGACAGAAAAATCCACTGATTGGTTCTTGCCGAAGTTGCATTTCCCAATCAGCGCACTTTTGACTGTTTAGGCCTCCTTCCCGTGGCTCTGAATGAGGCCTTGGAAAGGAGGAGTGAGATGCATAGCTAACTCTAAATTTGACCCTTCTTAACGATCGCGACGGTCCTTCGGACGGAAGAAAGTTATGACACTCGAAACTGTAGAAAACGAAACATCTAGCAGATATCTCAACTGGTCGCTGAGTGCCAATAGTTTGATTGTTCTCAGTCACGAACGTGCCACAAATAATCTCCGAAGGAAACACACGTGAACTGTTTCTGCGCGACGGAACAATATTATTAACCATATAACAATTATTTTTATGCATAAACATTGTTAAATTTCTTTTTTACATATTAATTTAATTTTTTTTTAAATAATTACATTAGTAACCAAATTTATATTTTTAAAGAAAATTTTGTCATGTGCTGCAGTCTCTACGGATCAAAAATCGAATAATATTACATTATTTGTAGATCATTGTTATAATAATAATCCTGTGTAATGGAAACTGTTCACCAAGGTATATGCATTCTTTATACAACTAATAAAGTAGATATATTTTTTGTAAACATTTTCAACGGTGGTTTTATTCATTACCTGCATATAAAACTTCAAATTAACATAAAACAAAAGTGGCAAAACATATTCTGAGATGTTGACATTTTCGAATGTATTACTTATTATAGTTTAAGAATTTTTTAGTTTTGGGTGCTGGTTTTTATTTGTTTGAGATGTTGTCAAACCAGATAGCTGCCGTGGATACTGTTGCATGAACAATGATGAGTGATGATTATGTAATAGAGAAGTTATCACTGTATGAGTAAATGCAGTGATCAATTGAGAAGAGCCAGAGTGAACACTAGTATATCAATACTGAGAAAGCATGCGGTCACAGACGAGTTGTCAAAGTGTATGTGAGTTTTTGACCGTAAGATGAGTATTGTTCCACAAATGAGTGAATGAGCAATCAAGTGTAATTATAAATGAGGAGAACAGTCTCAACATAACGTGAATTCGAGCGCGATGATGAGTTGTTCAAATGGAATCGTGAGCAGGAGGTGAGATGGTCAAAGCCACAATGGCCGACGCCACATGGTGAATATACTCACTATACAATAGTGATGAGAATGAGTGATGAGTAATAGGTGAGACACTTACTGAAGGATGAATCAGATGATGAGGGAGAAACAGCTGAGATGAGATTCAATGTAAAAGAGACTGAGCTTGAACACGTGCGCTCGAGACAGCGGTTACATTGAGAGAGGGAGGGAGAGTGTAACGAAGATGAACAATGAAAGATCGATAATGATCGTGAAGTCGATGGCGATTGCGACATTGATCGGTCGACGCGACACCTATGTCGCCTCGGTGGCCGGCGTTGATTGGCCACGCACACTTGGTGTACTGGAGCGCAACGAATGGGAGCGCTCTGCACCATCGTTCGCTGATCGTGATTGCTTGATTCATATACCTATGAATAAACTATGAGTAAAACTATGAGTAAAACGATAGCGTTCGATCTCGTTCGATATTGGTCAGTTCTGGTGCTGCCACCTTACGACCAAAATGACCAAACATTATTTTATATCGTTTTTTTCATGTAGGATCTATTGTTGGAAAAATCGTTAATTTCTTTTTAAATTTATTAGTTATATTATTAAATTCCATTTTTTGAGAATAATGACTAATATACATATAAATACATTAGTAAACAAATTTGGATTTTTGTCCAAAATTGCGCCGTTCGTTCGCCAGTCACAGTACAGAATTTACTGCAAAAATTTAATATTCGTGTATATCACTATATGAAATACATTTCTTCTACAAAAAAATGCGTATTGTGATGGAAATTGTTATTAATAATTATATAATAATCATTTTTATGTACAATACAATTTTACAATAATTATGTATCAATATATATTTTTTATAATATATGATTTATACCTATTAGCAAAATAATAAGAATGTAAGGATAGATAGAAATTAGTTGAAAGAACGTGAATGGTGACTATGATTCGAGACTAGGACTCGTGATAGAAGTGTGAAAGTTTTTAGGCTTATGTCTGAGGTATTGATAACGGTGCAGAACATATAGCATCATTTGTAGTTATAAATCTATGATTATTAATTTCATTGTATATTTGTTCTATTCTTTTTGTAAAAATAATTTTTAAAAAATGAAATTTTTTTTATAAAAATTATTTTTAAAAAATCAAATTTTTTTTATAAAAATTATTTTTAAAAAATCAAATTTTTATTATAAAAATTATTTTTAAAAAATAACAAATATAAAACGAAATTAATAATAATAGATTATAATAATAGATAATAATTAGATAATAATAATATATATATATGTATGTATGTATAGAGGGTGGGGCACTATAAGTAGGTCACCTGAATAACTCGCTTGCTTTTGAAGATAGAAGAAAATGCATTAGACCAAACTTACTTGATATCGAGGCGCTCGTAATCTGACGTCATTAATTTTTTTATAGGTGGAGACGTCAAGGAGATATGAAGGTCAACTTTGTTTTTAAATGGATCGGTATGGTTTTTTATTTATATCCTGACTGTGTGTTTCAAGACGAATACAATGACCTATTACGAGGTCATTCAAGGTCACGCAAGGTCAACTGCAATAGATAATAAAGTGTCTGAAAGAACTCTTCAAATACTTCTGTGCCTTCTCTGGTTGTTGGCATACCGCTCTTGTAAGTATTGACAAGGGTCACAGAACATAAATAACCATACAATCACATTGTACGCTTATCTGCCTCCAGAAATGTTATTAGCCATTTGACTACAGACTAGAGTACGGCTTCATAATATTCAATTTGAGTGTTCAATTATCAAGAATGCGTTACACAATAGCAGAGAAAGTGGAAATGGTTATCATTTATGGTGAATGTCATAGAATTATGAGGAAAGCGGTACGCGTGTATGGTGAAAGATTTTCTGATCGTAATAGTCCTTCACTTTCTGTCTTTGCTAACGTTATAAAAAAATTTCGAGAAACTGGAAATGTGGATAAGAAAACATGCAATCGAGCCAAAAAAGCAACTGATGATGGAAACACCGTAAACATTTTAGCAAGTGTAATACAAAATCCACATGTTGGTACGACGCAACTTGAACACGAGAGTGGCATCAGTCGGCGAAATATTTTGTGAATACTTAAAGTTAACAAATTTCACCCATTCCACATTTCACTACATCAACAATTAAGTGAAAATGATTTTCAAAAACGTTTACAGTTTTGCGAATGGGGCCTATGGAAACTGCAAGACGATCAAATGTGCTTGAATAAAATTTTCTTTACGGATGAGATCACATTTACAAACCATGGACAAGTTAATCGCCATAACATGCATTACTAGTCAGTAGATAATCCACGATGGGTACGAGAAGTGAACAAGCAGAGACCTTGATCTGTCAACGTCTGGTGCGGCCTTCTTCATAATAAAATAATTGGTCCATATTTCATTGATGGCACGCTAAATAGTAATAAATACGAGAGAATCTTAAAAGACGTTTTGCCAAAATTGTTAGAGGATATTTCACTGGACATGTGACACTCCATGTGATTCCAATAAGACGGATGTCCTGCTCATTTAGCACAAAACGTTACAGAATTACTGAATAGGACATTTGAAGGTCGTTGGATCGGTCGATCGGGAAATAATAAGTGGCCAGCACGTTCCCCAGACGTGACACTACTAGATTTTTATTTATGGGGAAAATTGAAGGAACAAGTGTACCGCGAAAAACTAACAACCATAGTTGATATGCAAGAACGTATAAAAAGAGCTTGCTCTGTAATATGTAGATACAACTGAAATTTGTCAGGCAGTATCATTAGTATTGCAACGTTTTAGAATATGTCTCCGTTTTCAAGGTCGTCATTTCGAACACTTGAAGTAACAGTGAATACGTAAACAACATGTTACATGCAAATCGTCATAGTGTTCGAAGAGTGCTTTCAGACACTTTATTTTCTATTGCAGTTGACCTTGCTTGAATGACCTTCATAATAGGTCGTTGTATCGTTCCATTTACAAAAACAGAGTTGACCTTTATATCTCCTTGACGTCTCCACCTATAAAAAAATTAATGACACCAGGTTACGAGCGGCTCGATATCAAGTAAGTTTGGTCTGATGCATTTTCTTCTGTCTTCAAAAGCAAGCGAGATATTTAGGTGACCTGTTTATAGTTTATATACAGGGTGTCCCAAATCTTTCGTTCTTTCGGGAAATGGGGGGTTCCTGGGGTGATTTAAAGCAACATTATCCTTTGCAAAAATGTCCGCCGGGGCTTCGTTTAGGAGTTATTAACAAAAAATACTGACCAAACAGAGCGCGACCTAGACGCGTGTTGGCAAAGATCGTACGGCGCATCAGGAGGATCCCCTCGCTGGAGCGTTAGCGGATCACCGCGAAGAAGAAATGAACAAGCGAAAGAGTAGGCAATTTAGAATTACGTATTGTAAAAACTCACTTATTTAGCCGTTAATCCAATTGCTGCTTGGAAGAGTGGGTCACTGGGCCACTCGGTGACGAACTGTACAGCTGGCCTCAGGTATGCGGCAGTGCCGAAAGCCAAGGGCTGTACCGGTCAGGTCAACGAACCGCACAGCTGGTGGTTAATATCAGGTATCCGATAATGTAAGGCCCAAGGGATGCAGGGTGAGGACAATGATCCGGACCTTCAATTTCACTGTTCTTACGATAAATAATTTTGCACACTCGCGATCACTGTTCATACTTGTCACCACATAGCTATGCACTAATAAAAATTCCAGTAACACTTGTATCACAGCACAAATCACAATAATGAGGTATGAAATCAGTAGACGGCGGTTTTCATGCATTTGTAGCAAAAATGA